>MNCI01030702.1:41326-89901 GCA_015680685.1 Gnetum montanum | reverse complement strand
GCTTTGAACCTCACCTGGGGACACCGCTCTCGTCGAAATCCCCCCCTTGCTTGACCCCCCAGTGCCCCCCAAATTGGTAGGTGGAACTGCAACATGCAGTTGCTGCTGCTCGGGAGGCCAGGCGACAGATTTCGGAGGCAAAGTGGACTGAGACCCTGGCTCAGTGGCGTGCCGACCACGAAGCCCATCTTCGTGAACAGGCACAACAGCTGAGTCGGCAACACACACTCATGATGGAGATCTCATGGGCCCAGCTCATTGATGAGCTCCGGGACCGAATCAGGGAGGAGCTGCGCCAGGAAGAGGCGGCTCATCTGGCCCAAGAGGCGGTCGCCTGGGAGGAGCAGGAGCGCCTGAAGAAGGAAGAGGAGTAATGGCAACGGCAACTTGATCGGGCACATGAACACAGTGCCCGTCAGTGGCTCAGGGGGGGGGGGGCGTCCATATAGCATTTTGGGCATTAGTTGTGAGAGCTCCTGGGGGGAGCTCAGACGACACATCAGATGCACGTCCGCAAGATTCCACCCTGATGCGGGGGACTCGTCAGCTGACCGGAGCAGGAGAGAGGCTACTATGCAGGGCATCCAACAAGCCGCGAACTTCATGGACACCGAGGAGCATCGCGCCACACTGGACCTGCTTCATGAGCTGGAACGGCCTCGGTGTGCATGTCGCCTTCTGCTAACTCGCCCCTAACGGCCACCCCTCCTTGCCGCTCCCCCCCCTTCCCTTGTTTGTTTCGTCTGTTTGTTGGGGTTGTGCCCCCCCCTTGTTGGGGGTGTGTCCCCCCCTCTTTTTTGTTGTTGAGGGTGTGCCCCCCCTTGTTGGGGGTGCGCCCCCCCTCCTCTTGCTCCCACTATTCGACCCCGGGGTTTTTGAGGTTTTGAGGTTCTGTGGCTAAGCTCGGAGTCCTCCGAGCTTTGAAATTTTGTGATTTTCCGGGGTCCCCCCCCCTCAAAGTGGGCCATACCTGATGTCCCCCCCATTGTAATTGTTTACTCGTGTACCATAACTTTCAGTAATACAAACCCGAACATTCTCTCTCTCAAAAAAAAAAACAATTGATTTTGTAAAATAGCTTGAGTTCAACTTTATTAGCGACGTTAGCATTAATAGAAAGAAAAGTTGAATAACCATATTTTTTCTTTTAAGCTAGTAGAACCAATTTATCTTTCTATAGAATGGTTCTACTTACATGACATGTTAGCTTAATCACTCAATCATTTTAAGAAAAAATTAAAGAACCAAATTAATGAAAGGTAAGTTATGCATTAAGACAAAGCTATTCATATTGAAGCTTGTAGACATTAATGGTGCCAAGGAAGTAGTTCAATAAATTTAAAAATATATGAGAGGTGTCAAATAATGATTATAACAACATGTCTTCAAGAAAGCAAATAAAAAATGAAGATTCAAGTATTAATTAATAGAACCATGTCAAATTTCGAATCACAGAGCTAGTACCAAGAAAATATAGAGCATTGTTGTATGATAGAGCTAAAGCTACACTCAAAATTCCACATCGTAGTAAAATCTTCTGAACTAAGCTCCTTTTATAGAATTATTTAAAACTACAGCTCAAAATATCTCACAATGAAAGAGAGGAATCACAAAAAAAGTTTTAAGATGTTGATACCTTTAGCTTCTCAAATTATCTACAACACTTTAAACTAAACATTTATCAACTATGACAATGGATTGATGTTGGGAGTTTGAAACCAAAGTAGAAAGAAAAAGAATTATTTGGTTTTGACGAGAACCATGTTTTAATTGAGAAGACAAAGCTTAAAAGTTTAGACATAATGGGGGATTAGCATAAAGTTTATGAGAAGTTAGGCCTCTGAAAGCTCGGTTTCAGACCTAGGGAAAACATTATAAGGGATGTCATCATTCATCTGGTTGCTTAAACCATCTATGAGAAGGACAAGCTCTATTTCAGAGGAAATATAGAACACTTCATCAAAATCAACATTAGGAAAGCATATGAGTTATATGGCCTCATTAAGCATGATATTACAAAAGTAAAAGCTCAACAATTCAATGAAGAAGTGCTTAGTGATAGATTTTGGACACATCTAAAGATAAGAAAGACAGTTAAGCTCTTGCCAAGATAGCTTGCAAAAGCTTGGGGATACCAAAATGCCATTCCAAATCAACAAATATTAGGTTTCCTCACCAAAAATTTTTTTAACTTGAAATTTCTATTCAGGGTGTGAAATTAATTTTGTTATGGATAATCATGTTTAGGCTTGAGTAGCTTTAGAGAAGAAAAATAATTTTTACATAGTCAAATATCTGAATGATATGTTGTAGAAGAGCTTACCAAAAATTCATGAGCAAGAAACTCAATTGAATTTAATCTCATTTTTATGAATTGTTTATTAAGTGAAATACTTGAGCCTAAGCAAATAACATCGATTTTCATTGGATATAGTCAACAATGTAGAGTTAGACCTGAAGACCCTTGTTATGAATTTTTTCCAATCATTTATTACAAGAGCTACATAGATGACCAAGCCTTGGAATTCTTGATGAATTGTGTATATCCTCATTTTTTTAGGTTTAACTTTAGGGCTGTTCCACCTTAGCTAAATTAACAAATTATTAGTGAAATAAAAAAAATTGTTATGGAGCTATTTTTCTACGTGCTTATTAGACCCAGATTTTGATAATAGAATTTTAAGGATAGAAATATAAGCTTCTAAGGTTTGTAGCTCCATATTTGGAAATTTTAGAAGTGGAAAGGAAAATGTGGAAATGTCCCTTAAGAAATGACTGTAAGCACAAAGAAGTCTTCCTTTTGAAATTTGACTTCTAGAAATTCAATAACGTAGGGAATTTGAAAGGAATGGCCAAGAGGTATAAATAGCAACATGATGTTCCTTTGGCTCCCAAAAGAATATATTTAGCTACTAAAACCTGAAAATTGCATTAGCTTGATGAAAAAAAATATCGTTAACCAGAGAGCTTCAAACAAAGAAGTGAATCAACCTAAAGATCAAGCAAAGAAGTAATTAAAGAGAAGCCTATCTATGAAGCTCACTACCTCCTTCTATGATTGACCAACTATGGAAGCTTGTAGGTGGATGGAAAACAAGGATCATCCTTTGGCTAGAGATTTTCTAGATGAATATCTAGCTCTAATGGAGGAGAATTACTTCTTATGGAAACTCAAAGATCTTGAAGAGGTTATGCCTAATGAGAGGCTTCCTATCAATAGTTTTGAATATGCAAAGGTAAGGACAACTTGGAAAATGAGAATTGATAGAACAAAAGCTAATAAAAAAATAATAACAAGAGCTTCTTTAGAAGCATTAGTAGTAAGAACATAACAATAGGAACTGCTAGAGCAAAAACAATAATAGAAAGAATAAGAAAGCTCATTATTAGCTTTGACAACTTTGTTTTTCTTCTTAGGCTATCTAATAAAAGGATTGACTCTATCTTTTAAGGTAAAATAGAAAGAAGGAAGGTTAATGCTATGTCAAAAGCTCTAAACAAAGCCAAAAATTGAAGCAAGTGTTATTTTCCCTTGTAGGAAAGATGAACCTCAAATTGAAGGCCAAAAGCTAGTAATATCGCATTAGGATAAGTTTGAAACTATAACCATTTTGATTAGAGACATGGGGCAAGTATCTAATAATAGAATATCTAAGCTTAAAGAGCTTTTAGTGCAAAACAAGAAAGCAATAGTTAGATTAAAAGAAGATTTGAAAGCCTTTAAGAATATGAATGAACAAGTCAAAGGTACAATTATAATTAAGGAATCACTGTTAAGAATAAAGAGTAGGCTATGTTATAGTTGGAAGAAAAACTAACTACTATAAGCTCAGAATTAGAACAAGTCAAAAAGAAAAAATCTCCAAATCATACTTATTTGTTGCAGCCCAATTTTTAAGAATTAATGGCTAAATTTAATTATAGGAAAGAATGAATGCAAAAACTTAGGTTTGAAAAAGTTAAGAAAAGCCAAGCTATATTTGTTCAAATGAATCAAAGAGCACAAAATTTAGTTAGAATCCCTATTGAAAAAAGAGAAACACTACCATCATTCAGAAGATATTTTTTAGATAATATGATGATGAAAGTTGTTAGAGTATTTATTGAAGTTAATTAGAAGAAGTTAGAGCTAGAAAAAATTTGTTTAACCATACGAGCAACATTCAATGTGCTAACTAATTTATTAGTTGAATTAGAAACTAGTGAAGTAGGGGTAGAGGAGATCATTAAGAAGCTTGAAAACATAGAGCTAGATACAATGAATCAAATAATTAGGACTTTGATCAATCATGGAAGAATATCTAAGAAACTACTAATAGAAGGACTTCAAATTTAGAAAATTAAGAAATCTTATCAAGTAGTTAAATAGCTATTGAAATGTCTATAACTTTAACAAGAAAATGTGAAATTAATTAAGTTACAATTTTATAACTGTTGTAACTACCAAAAGTTGCTATATAAATATTTGAGCAAACTTGGGAAGATGAGGTTGGGGGTCCCCCAAGAGGCGGGGTGGTGGTGGTGGTGAGGGGTGGGCAAGGCATTTTTTGAAAAAAAATTATAAAGACTATTTTTAATGGCATTTTGAAATAGGTTGTACTTTTCTCTTTTGGATTTTCTCTCAATTTCTCATTTTATAAGTTAGATTTTTTCTTGTTTAGCTATATTTACCCATAGTTATGCATTAGTAGATAAAAAATTTTAAAATAAGCTATTTTCTTGAAATGGCAAGGTTTAGCTTATTTTTGTTATTCTCATCGAAGGGAATAACTTTTCTAGGTGTCAATTTTGAATGTGCTTAATGTAAAATTAGGGTCGTTCTTGGTATAAGTTTGAGCTTTATAAATAATTTGTAATCTCAAATTTTAGCTTTGGATAGCGTTACTTTTGAAAATTATAGATTTTAGAAAATATGTTAGTGAATAGCTCAAATTTATTGAATGATAAGTCTCATAAAATCATTTATTTACTGTTGTAGCTATCTAAGATTTAGAACTCAACAACTAGAAGGCCACTTAGAATAGATAACTAGAATTGAGAGATAGTTAAAAGAGGAAGCCTTTTATCATTTACAAACAAAGATAATACTTAAAACATTCAAAAAGTAAATATAGATTTAGCCATAATCAGCTTAATTAAAACAAGCAAAATCTATTTGGAGGTATTCATGCCTTGGTGGAACTAGAGACTAATAACCACCTAAAATGAGTAACCAAACTATTTTTTGACTAGGGTTGTAATTCTACATTAACAATTGCACCATATGGTCTCCATCCAATGGGTACTCCATGATGTGTGGTGCTTATTCTTGTCTCTAGGACACACCATGACTTGGTCATGACTTGTGGTTTACAATACCATGAGTGAACCACCACTCATGGTATTAGTTGTGATTAAATTTTTGGTCAAATTTTTAACTAGGAAAAAGTTATAGAAAATAAAAAATGATCTTTTTCTAGTTGTCACCTCTGATATTACATGAATAAAGCCATGAGCATAATGAACAAGGATCTTAACAAAAATAAAGATAAGTAAATTTAGAATTATAGTGATTTATGAGAATATGAGTTAGAGGAAGGTAAAATAAAGTTCATTGTAGATGTTTATATGCAATCAAATGAGACATACAACAAAGGGATGCTATTTTAATTTGAATAATTTTAAGAGTTTAAAGGCATGAATAAAAGCTATTGTAAAGGCTAAGATAAAGAAAGATAAAGAAAAACTAAAGATAGAAGAAGATATTAAAAGCAACACCTAGTATTAGTTTTGTTTAAATATCAAATCAACTTTCAAATTAATGTCAAGGTTATTTTCATAGACAATTTGGTTATCACAAATTTGAGGCACATTCTTGGTCTATAAATATAAGCCATATATCCTTCATTTACATTTTTTGGTAATTGAAGCTCTTGAGATCTTTGCAGTAGATATTTCATTTTCAATATTTCTTTTCCAAAAATCATTTTCAGTTATAGCAAAGCTATCCAATTATTTATGGCTCCAATTCCATCCCCTACAATTGAACTGAGATATTTGGAAGGACATATAGTGGAGGTGTTGCAAAAGCGTGAGGATCTTGCAACCTTAGTCTTTCCTCATCCTAGTCTTGTTACATCTTAGCTTCCCTTCCTATCACAACTTTATTCATCATGGAGTACATTCTTTTCTCTAAATTTAGTAGATATGATACTCTCTTCACTGGTTCTCTAGTTTCCTGTGCAAAATTGTGTATTCCCCCTTTGTGGAAATTTCCTATTCTCTTGTTTAATCTTTTTTTCTTCTTGTCTACATTCCATAATTTATTTTACCAATTAATTAATAAAGCATCTAATCCTTTATCTATATCTTCTTCATATTTTCATTTTTTAGTAATCTTATTTCTTTCTTACATTTCCTATGTTTTTCTTACCATCAATGTTAGAAATTGTTTCATAATTTATCATTGAGCTACATTATTTTCTAAAATTATTTTGGTCATTCAAATTAAAATCATTTTCATCTCATTTCTATATTATTTATATCAAGATATATTTTTAGGATTTTAGAACATACAACTCGTAAATTTTTGTTTAGTTAGAATAATGTGATCTTGATTTTAATTTGTTGATCCAATCTGTGTGTAGGTTGTTAGACCATTTGTGATCACTTATCAATTAGATCTCCCTAGCATGTATGGGTTGTTATGTGTAGGTTGTTAGAAAATTTGTGGTTACTTGTCAAGTAGATCTTCCTATGATGTATGAGTTGGCATGTGAAATGACAAATTTCACTGCAATGGTTCCCATGCTTCTTTCTATTGTATTATTTTTTTGAGAGTGGTTAGGTTATGCGTGCATGATGGAATTAAAATCCATGACCACCTACATAATAGACAAGAGGATTTACTATTGAATATATTACTAATAATTACCCATGTAAAATATGTGGTGTTTAGAGTTTTCTATATTTAGTGCATTTTAATGAATTCTATATTCATTTCTATAGATTCCTTTTAAACTATGCAAATGAGGAATTGTGAGATACGATATGTTAAATGACATTAATATATATTTAAATATACTCTCAAGTAGTAATGGAGGAGGTGCAAACAAAAGTAATTTTGCCTAGTGCTACAAATTTTCATATATGTAATAATGTGAACAAAAAACTTTAATCCTCAAGTTTAAAGCCAAGACATAGGTCATAGTATTGATGTTTCTTTTTCAAACCATGCTTTGAAGCAACCTTTTATAGTTTTTATTTCACATTATATTTTCTTCATATTCTTGAACACATAACTTAGTTTTTTTTTTACATTTTAGTATATTAATAATATATTGTTTTATCCCTTTTGTTATGCATTGTTCTTAATTTTATAATTATAAAAATGGTTTATCATGGCTACATAACTAATTATGTTTTTGTTTGTTTAATGAATTGACATGACCTATTTAAAAATAGTGCAATGGTTTAAATATTTATTAATTTTATGAATTTATTATGATTTAATGTACAATTTATTTACTTATTATAGAAGATGAGCTTTTAGCTTCTAACTTTTTCTTTGTACACATTTTTAACACGTTTAGCAATTGGCTTTGTAACATCTCTAACATTACGAAATAATCAAGTTGTGTAGAAGTTTACATGGCATTGAAACAAGCCTCAACAAAGGGAAAGTCAATTTGATGAAAATCCTTTTGATTAAGCAATGAAAGATGAATTCATATGGAATTGGGTTATAACATTATCAAATGTAATGTTCAAAGTATAACTTTTAGAAAGTTAACTCCTTACAATGGACATTTACCTTTTTTTTTTTTGTGAAAAGAACCTACATTATAGCTTGTTAAGGTATCATGAAAAATCCTTGCCATCAAATGTATGAAATGAAGATAAATTAGCCAACTTCATCATTACATTAGTCATTAGTAATATTGTAAATCAAATGATCCATGGAGATTTTTTATATACCACAAAAGTTTATATTTATTTTGTCATAGAAGTTTTAAAAATCTAAATCCTTTATATTTAATTCATAAATATATGAAGAATAAGTATTTATATACTTTCACTACCAAAATAATATGAAATATCTCGCTATAACCTCACTATTAACATTGGATTATTATAAGTGATTTGCACTAATAACATTCTCAATAATCAACATGACACACACTTTGTGATGAGCAATGAGTAGTCCCTACACCCAACCACATAAATCACAAGCATGCACATGTGATTCGCTCAAGTTTTGTAGAATTATTTACTTAAGTTACTAATATTCCTAGATTGTGGATTATGCTGTTGTAAGTCATTGTCTTCCTAATTCACACTTGTGTTTATCTATGTGTATGGTTAAGTGTTGTTGAGACATAAGATATTTATTTTTATATTTTTTATTATTTTTCTCCTATTTTACTAGATGATTGAATGAAGATTTAATAATTGAATTAATTAACGAATCAACTACTTTATTAACTAGTTATCCTAATGCAAAGTATATGTTCCCACTTGCCATACACATCTTGAACCTATATTAACATTATTAGGTTACAAAGTGTATACTACTAGATGCATCGAGTATCCATTTCTGGGATTACCAAGCGTTAACATGTTATACTTGCAGTGATCGTAATCAAGTAATTATGAATAATAAGTTTAATTACTTAAGAATAGGAATATAAATTGCATGTAAAGTAAAGTGCTAAAAAGTAGAATTATGCTAATCTAAGTGCTACAATGGATGGAGAAAATCTTGATTTTATTATCATCCATGCAAATGTTCTAGGTACATATGCACTTAAATAAAAACTATACAACAAAATTAAACACTTAGATAAAATTTTAGTAGGTTCCTATTAAATTGATTGAGACATGATGAATTCTTAGATTGTGCTTATAGTTGGAGGCTCCTATGATTTGGATGGTCCATATCATTTTGGTGTTGCTAGTGGTGGAGGATGCCCTGCTATTGTTGTTGGTTTAGCTAGAAGTCTAAAAACATCTAAGAGTGCTTTCATCTTATCCTCTTTACTTTGTGGATCATATATGGTCTAGGTTACTTCACCTATATGGGCTAGTGTAGGAATCTTTCACAGGCATGAAATTGAAGGAAACATTTTCTTTGTGTTGACAAACTAGGCTGCAAATGTCTTCTGTTCAATGTTGAACATCTTTACAAGGTGAAACACCACAAAATTTTGGGTCTTGGCATCTCGACTGCAAATTTGGCTAAGTGTCAAAATGGTGGCACTTTGCCCATATTTTTCCAAGTGTTGAGTGTAGTCAACTCCAAACTATTAGATTTGCAAAATTTTTCGAAGTGTTAGAAAGATGGCACTTTCTACAGATTTTTATGTAAATCTGTGCAGCGTAGACAATGTAGCACACCTATCAAGTTGTGCAGCATAGCACAACATAGCATACCTATCAAGCTGTGTAGCATAGCACAACATAGCACAATTGTTAAGCTATGCCATGTAGCACAGCATACCACACTTGTCACCCTATGCAGCATAGCATAGTGTAGCACAATTGTCAAGCTATGCAGTGTAGCACAGCGTACCACACCTGTCAAGTTGTGTAGCGTAGCATAGTGTAGCACAATTTTCAAGCTATGCAATGTAGCACAACGTACCACACTTGTCAAGCTATGCAGTGTAGCATAGCGTAGCATAATTGTCAAGCTATGCAGCCTAGCACAATGTACCACACCTATCAAGCTGTGCAGCGTAGCACACCTATCAAGCTATGTAGTATAGCATAGCGTAGCACACAGGTCAAGCTATGTAGTGTAGTGCAGCATGGCACACCTTTCAAGCTGTGTAGTGTAGCGCAGCGTGGCACACTTGTCAAGCTATGCAATGTAGCATAGTGCAACATACATGCTAAGCTGTGCAGTGTAGCACACCTGTCTAGTTGTGCAGACAACGTCCCATGTCTTGTGTATAACATGGAATGAGTGTTGTAGATAACATCCTGTGTCCTATGCATAACATAGGATGAGTGTAGCGGACAACGTGGTCCTACCCACCGCATTGCCACGTGGCACTTGATCCACATTTTGGGCTAACCCTAGCCTTATAAGTACCCCTACGCCCTAGTGTTTTAGAGGGGGTTGGCTACCATTTTTTACCAGCAAGGCAGTTGGAACTTCCATTTGGCATTTGGCACTTTGGCATCTTGACACTTAGCTCCATGGGTGAACAAGACCCAAAGCACACTACACCAATAGAGAAGCACAGCTACACTGCACGCTACACTGTAGCCCCATTGCAGCCCTATAGAACATCGAGGAAGCCTCACATAAGGAAGGACAAACTACGAGGAAGCCTCACAGAAGGAAGAAGATGCGTTCAAGGCTCACTCTGAGTGTGAGAGCCCCCTCTACATCATCTTGCAATGACCACTTCCTAGTATAGGCCCTCCTTGGTTTGGTCCACCCATCCTCTCTGAGATGTTGACCATGGTAATTTAGCCTTTCTTGCAAGCAACTAATGCATTTGTCCAACACTATGCTCATGTAGGGGCCACCTCCCAACCCTAAAAAACTCAAACTTCCTAAGTCCTGCTTGTCTCATTGGCATCTGTGGTGTCCATCTGATCCACTCATGTGTGGTCTACTTCGATCACCGCATCCATTTCTCAACCAACACATCAACAACCATCCATTATGATGTTAAATTGGCAACACCCGTCTGTTATGACATTAAACTGACAACACTCATCTGCTATGACATTAAACTGGAAACAATCATTTGCTATGAAATTAAATTGGCAAACTATGCAACCAACAATTCGACCCTATGCTGTGCAATGAACACAAGCCTAGCCAATGCAACTAGTTGGCACATCCCCAAGGTTGGATCAAGCATTCTAGTTAATCCAAAGCTTGATGGAGGAGATCAACTAACTCAAGGCTGCCTCCTCCAACACCATCAAGGTGGTGGACTTCTATGGAGACGACCCCATAAGTCCTATGGTACCATCCCTAACTCTTCCAACTAGGATCCAGCTATCTTAATTCACTAAGTACAATGGTGAAGGGGACCCCAATGCACACTTGGTCACATTTTGATCTGAGTGCCTACTTCTTCAAGCCTGGCCACATGCCATCATTTGCATGTTTCCCATGTCACTCACTGGGAAGGCCTTAGGTTGCTATCACATGCTACCCAAGGCCCTAATCGCCTCTTTGGAGGACCTCATAAGCCAGTTTGTGACACGCTTAAGGTACAACCTAAAGCCTGAAGCAACCCTCAACCAACTCATGCAGGTTAAGTAGGGGCCTCTAGAGCTCGTGCCAAAATTCCTCCAACGTTGGAATGCTGCATTAAGTGAAATGCATGAACCCCTAGTAGAGACATACCTACTAGCCATCTTCAAGGGTGCAGTGAATGATTTCATCAGGTCCAAGCTGTATTATCTAGCCCCGAAGTCTCTTAGCCAAGCCTTTGCCCAAACAAAAGGCATAGAGGAAGCAATGCAAGCTAGTAATGACCTAGCCTACATGGCCTATGGAAACCAACATTCTCGCAAGCAAAATACAATAGTGGAAATAGTGGCCACAACCACAAAAGCAACCAACTAGGGCCCAACAGCTAAGCAGCCCAAGACCTCAGCTGACAAAACCACCAACTCTAGCACCAACTCACCTACATCGATAAGGGCTACCCCAAGGCCTAACTTTCAGTGCAGGGATATGACTACCAATGGAATCCTTTGAACTACTAGAGCAACTCTTGAAAGCTAAGAAAATCCAACACAAACACGTATCAGTGATTACTTGCCAAAAACATGATAGGTACTGCGAACTACTAAGGAACCCCACATTAGCGGTACCAAACAATCCCCTAGTCCGACAACATTTTAAATTGGACCAATACTGTCATTACCACCAATTAGCTGGTCATAGTATAAAAAATTGTCGTGCTTTGCAAGATGACCTGCAAAGAATTATAGAATTGGGCCAATTGGTGATCAACACGATGAGTCAATCCAACATAGACGATGCCTCCTATGTCATAAATTCCATTAGCATAGGTGGAAAATCTAAGCTTGTGCAATAGCCTTTTGTGATCCATGTGCCTCCTAGCAAGGCAAGGATCCACTTGGCCTCCACAAACAAGAGGCCTCCCTTTGTTATCAAAGTGTCACCTCCAGCATCCACAATACCCTTTATTGTCAAGGTCCCAAACCAACTATCTGCTAAGATGTTAAACTAGCAAGATGCAACAACAACAACCACTAGGTAGCCTTTTGTCATCAAGGTGCCACAACAAGTTGGCCTTGCAACAACTCCTAAACCACCATTTATCATAAGGATGCCACAACGTGATGACCCCTCACCTACCCGAAGCTGAATAGTGGGAAACATCTCAATCCCTCCTCCTTCAAGGGTTGATCCCACTAGTAACCCAGGTAGGCCTACCAAATGGCAATGCAAGAGGACGAGTGAGTACCTTGTGACCCCCATGGTTGAAGCAAAGGCTATAATCAACAAGCAACAACCAAACACTAGGGCCCATACCCCTAAGTAGACCAAGCCTAAGTCCCCTCCATGAGAGATCTGTCTCTCAAGTCACATGAAGGAAATCAAGGCCAACACAACAACCAATGACAAGGAATTCGTAGCTGCACTAACCTAGGTGAAACAAACGCTCAAGTAAAAGAACACAACGTTGAGCTTGTACAAGTTGGTCATGATCTCATCTGCTCACTGCTAAGCATTAGCCTAGATCTTGGCCTCCATTCCTATTATGGAGGACATCCTTGTAGATGAGGCATTCACTGTGCAATGATGTTGCCCCCTACACTCCAAGAATTAAGTTCAACATCCCTAGTGTTCCGTGATGGTGCATTCAAAGTTAACCCTGAATTAGGGGGGTCACTATAGCTCCACTATCCATTAGCATACGTGTTGAGTAGTGTACCATCCATAGAGTGCATGTCGATGATGGTGCAGCAACAAATGTAGTCCTGTACTCTATCATCAACAGACTAGGCCTAGTAGATGAAATCAAGCCAACCAAAACTGTGCATCTAAAATCCTTTAATGGATCAGGTATCACTATCAGAGGTACAATCAACTTAGCCTTTGTGGCAGGGGAGCAATTCCCCACTAGTGTAGATTTCACTATCATAGAGGAGATGCTAGGCTTCAACTTGATCCTAGGTAGGCCTTGGTTAGGCCAATTATGGGTCATCTCCTCTCCCATTCATCAAGAAATCCATCTTCCATATGAAGGTGGCCAAGTTATCATCCACAGTGATAACATCTCCTCTCCAACTATTCACAACATAGACATGGTGCAAGTTTTAAAAGAGGAGTTTCTTGGTGGTACACCTATGACAACTAATGTAGCATCGAAAGCTAACACACCTGAATGAATAGTTGAAGCTAACAACCTCTCAGAGGATCCTAAGCCTTGCATGCCCCCTAATCCAAAATTGGTTAGGAAGCAACTACATGACCAAGACTTTCCCTTGGCCAAAAATTTGCTAGGTGCCTACCTACCCTTTGCCTCTGCTTGCCATGCATTTTTGACTTTCATTTACATCGCACTAGTCTACGCATTTACATTTTGCCTGCTCACTTAGGTCATGCATTTTTCTTGGTTTACCCATTTCTACTTTGTTTACACATTCATTGACTTAGCTTACACATTTCATTTAAAAAAAATCAAAAATACATTTAAAAATAAATAAATAAAAAATAAAAATTCAAAAACACATGGCCCGAAAAGGCCTTAAACTAGCCCATGACCTAGAAAGGCCTACAATTATCGCATTTTTGCATTGCTTTCCTTTCATTTATGCATTTCAACTCTATTTACAATAGTTGTCACTTGATGTTGTAAGCACATAGCATGACTACGCATGTAGCATCATACCTTACACAAGGAAGGTAAGCACCAGTCTGCTATGACTATAAATTGACATAGCTCGTCCTTGGGTCATGACGTTAAATTGGCACAACAACTTGTCCTTGGGTCATGACGTTAAACTAGCACAATAGCTCATCCTTGGGTCATGATGTTAAACTAGTACAACGTCCACTATCTACTACGACATTAAATTAGCATCTAACAATCTGCTAAGACTATAAACTAGCACATCATGGTCTGTCAGGACCTTAAACTATGTTCACAGTCTACCAAGACTTTAAATTGGCATGTTGTTGATCTTTTGGAGCACTTGCCATTAATGCAGCCTTGGTGGCACTCATAGCATCATCACCTCCTACCATTCTCCTGATATTTTGAAGCACTTACCATTAGTGTGGCCTTTAGAGGACTTGCAACATCATTGCCCTGACACTTTCACTAGCTTCTTGAGCACTTGCAACTGGCACAACATTTGACACATTTATAGCATCTTCGCATCTAGCACATGTAGCATCTTCACATCAGGCATTTACACTTGCATTTCATGTTGTGTGGTTTTCTTATCTTCTCGGAGTTGTGTTTGCAAGATGAAGCCTTGGAGGTGGTTGTGCAGAGATGTAATTCATTGCAGCAGCAAGTTACCATGTTCCTCTGATGTGCATGATTGGATGAGTTAAGCCACTCAAGAGTGCACATCCCCCTCATCCTTATTACAACCTATGCACATCCACTCCATCATCCTATATCCTCTCATCTTCCACATACTCATGATTACACATCTCTCAAATGAATTATGTGTGAAGTTGTGTAGCGTAGACAACATAGCACACTTATCAAGCTATGTAGTGTAGCACAACATAACATACCTGTCAAGATGTGCAATGTAGCACAGTGTAGCATAATTATCAAGCTATGCAACGTAGCATAGTGTACCACACTTGTCAAGCTATGCAGCATAGCACAGCCTAGCATAGTTGTCAAGCTATGCAGCGTAGCATAGCTTAGCATAGTTGTCAAGCTATGCAGCATAGCATAGTGTACCACACCTATCAAGCTATGCAGCATAGCATAATTGTTAAGCTATGCAACATAGCACAACGTACCACACTTGTTAAGCTATGCAGCGTAGCATAATTGTCAAGCTATGTAGTGTAGCGTAGCATAGCACACATGTCAAGTTGTGCAACGTAGCGTAGCATAGCACAGTGTAGCCCACATGTCAAGATGTGCAGCGTAGCATAACGTAGCACACCTGTCTAGCTGTGCAGACAATGTCTCGTGTCCTGTGCATAACACAGAACGAGCGTAGCAGATAGCATCCAGTGTCCTGTGCATAACATAGGACAAGCGTAGCAGACAAGGTGGTTCCACCCACTGCACTACCACATGGCACCTAATCCGCATTTTGGGCTAACCCTAGCCTTATAAGTACCCCTGTGCCCTAGTGTTTCAAAGGGGGTTAGCTTCCATTTTTTACCAGTAAGGCAGTTGGCACTTCCATTTGGCATTTGGCACTTCGGCATCTTGGCACTTAGCTCCATGGGTGACCAAGACCTAGAGCACACTACACTAATAGAGAAGCATAGCTACACTACACGCTACACTGTAGCCCCATTGTAGCCCTATAGAACATTGAATGGTACACTGTGGCTACTAACTCGATAGACATAATTCAACACAGTGAGCACTAGACTTCACAGCTTGACACCACCAAGGCTATGACTATGCTTCCATTGCACCTGTTGTACATTGTGTACCTTTTGAGACCCTTTGTGAATTAGCTACGCTCCCTCTTTTGGGATGGTACACTACTATTCTCAAATTCTATTACATTTCTCAAGCATTTCTCTTTGGCATTTAGTGTAACACTTGTATTTTCTCACTTTTTCATACATATTTGCATGTTCACGTCATTGTTCTTAGGCTGGGACACCCTGCTACGCTCTAGCTTACTTGGACCTGATGCTCACGTGTAACGCAGTACACACCCTTCTCACACATGGTTGTTTTAACACCACGTAAGTCCTTGTCTGATTGACAAGACTATTCAAGACACCTTGTTTCCATTTTCTATAGCACAACCCTGTCGTGGATTCGGGGTTAGGCTATATGCCTAGTGACCTCTAGGTGTTCCAGCCACCGACATTTTCAGACATCACACAAGGTTCTAAAGTGCATGGTAGTTATTCATTCTCCTTGTTAGGTTCTTAGCAATAGATTCTTAGTTAGTGAATCTACTCTTCAGAACTTCAAACTCTATGTTAACTGTCTTCAAATTTTGTTTCGTCTCTCTATGGAGCTTGAGCTCTACCTCATAGAGGAGGTAAGAACTAGTAACTTGCTTCTCTAATTATAACCTTGGCTTCCCTACTATTAGGATTGACAAGTTTTCATATTAGAGGTTGGTAAGCTCCATATACTTTATCATCTCCTTTATTGGCAACTTCTTTAGGTATATTTCTACCTTATTGTATGCATTCAATTTATCAAAGATGGGTTGCTACACATTGCCTCTTTGTTTGAGTTGCTAGAGGTCCTCATTCATCACTTTTTCCAACTTTATCTCTATGTCATTGACTTCCTTGAGTAGTCCAACCTGGTCACTGTAATGATTCTTCACTCTTTCATATTTTAGGTCTTCATTCTTCCAGGTAGCTACCTTAATTGTAATCTTTTTGTGAATAGCATGAACATCCTCCATCGAGAGATTACTATTTTTAATGGTGAACCTCCTCAAGTCCAAGTTTACCTTGGCAAGTTGTTCCTACTACTAGGGGATATACTTAACCATTTTGTCCTTTTGCTACTCAACATTTCACAAATGGTGATTGTTCTTGGTGAGGAATAGTTGAGTTAAGTTAAATCCTACACCTATGGAAGGAATTTTTTAAGGGTTATGTAATCTAGAAATAAAACTATGCAAATTGTTATGGTATGAGGTAGTGAGTTGATATAACATGAGATAAATAAATGATAAAGAGAGAATGTGAAAGAGATAATCAACATCCTAGTCACATAAGGTTCTTGGTGAAAATTGTGATTAAGATGATTTGATGCTAGTCTATTTGAAGTCGAGATCAAGTCCATTCCACTTGCAGTGGCCTTGCATTAACATATGCCTACTTCACATCGATTGAAAGTTTATGACAACCCCATAGGACAACCATAACTCGAAGAAAAAAAGAAAAAAGTAAAATGAAGTAGAGAAGATCTTAGTTAAAGGGGTGCCTTCAAGCATGGGTAACATGTCTCTAGCCTCATAACTAGTAGTTATAGCCCATTATTAAGTCTAAGGGATGTGCTTTAAATTTCCATTTGTGTTATGTTTTTACGGGAACCATACCATGTAAAGACATACTTCCTTTTATGGTTGATAGTAGGAGTGATGATGTACTAGTGGAATCTCATAGAACTTAAGAATGATGTAGAGAGAAAAAACCAGATTAAATTTCCTTGAGGTCACACCCTTGTCCATTTCCACTTGGTCTTTTGCTAGTTTGTTGGGCATCAAGAGCATCTATTACTTTGTAAGTTGTAATATGAAAGAACCATTGTGCTTTGAGGATATTGATTTCCCATGGAATAGATGGAATGGATGGATGTCATGAATTCATTGCTTGATACCACTAGAAAATTAATAGATCATTAGACAAAAATCAGCCTTTTTGTTAATCAATCATAATGGTGATAGCTTGCTTTAAAAAACTTTTCAGATTTGCATTACTAATAACAAAATCAAATATTTCCAATAAAAATAGATGAAATTAATAAAGGAAAAAGGAAAAGTAAAAATATATTAAATATTCAAGAAAATAGATAATAGATAAAGAATGGTGCAAAATAAAAAGATGAAAAACAAGTTAGTGATGAATGGTTGAAATACCCCTATGTCTAACCATATGAATCAAAAAGTGTTCATGCACAATTTGATCGAATTCCATGGACTCTATAGTTTCCAGTACACTAGTCTTCTAGGAAGTGAACCTTGCCCTAAGGTTTTTCATTGTTTGCCCAATTACACTTGTGATGCACATGGTATGGTTAAGTGTAATCGAGGCATATGATTTTTATTATTTTGTGTTTTATGTTATTTGGTGCTTAAAGAGAGAGATGAAATAATTTAATAACTAATTTAATTTAACTAACTAACTAATCTCTAACTAGTCCTAACATAAGTATCTGGTTCCATTTTCTGTACACGTCTTGAATCCATGTACCCATTACTGGGTTACCAAGTGTTACGCTATTGGGCACATCAAGAAATAACGCTGTTGGGATTACCAAGCAAATATCTGTTTACGCTCGAAGTGGTTGTACTTATGTATTTAACCTATTTAGCTTATCTTACTTAATCACTTAATTAGCTTAATTATTGAGAAACATTGAACAAGTAATTGAAAACATTAAATGCAAAAATAAAATATTTAAACTATCCAGAGTGTTGTAAGGTTTATCAAGAAGCTTGTCTTTATTTCCATACACATTGGTGTGGTTCAGGTACAACCGTCCTTGAATAAAGATTTGTACAGTCAATGACTCTTACTGTGGGCACTCGGGAAAATATTCTAACTTTCAAATGCAAAAACTACAAGAGTTCGGCTACTACTATGACTTCTATCCTCATAAACATGGCTAAGAGCTTGTATTTATAGTTTTTGCTATGATACTGCATTGATGGCACCTCATAGACATAGTAAACGCTATGATGATGTGGCCCCATCGATGGGGCAACACCACGTAAATGGGATCCCATTGAGGGGGCCTGTCGATGAGGTTGCATCAACGAGCGCTCATCAACACAACACTTTGATTCTCATCATATCCCCATGACTAAATGAAAACTCATCCTCAAGTTCCTTTACAAAATTAGGAAGGTATGGGATTATTGACTAACTTTAACTAAAGAAACTAACTTGACAAAATTGAGTGCTTGAGTGTACAAATCAAGAAATTACAAAAATTATGATGTTCATGACACAAAATTAAACACCATGATGTGACTACAAAAAATTGGACAACACATCTTTTGATGACATGAATATGGTGTTGAAGATTAGACAGTCCTAGGTGGTGGAGACTCTTGAGGTTCTAAAGGACCTTCATTGGCTTTGGGCACTTGTGGTGGCTGAGGAAGTTGTGGTTGTGTTGCTGTAACTACAACCTCCAGTGGAAGGAAAAAGGCATCCCATGGTGGCTTTGAGGATCATTGACAGTCCACACAACATTACCAATGTGGGCTGGAATGTGGATATCCCATGGATAGGGTATTATTGGAAACATCTCCTTCATGTTGATAAACCAGGCAGTAGACTATTTACATTCAATGTTGAATGCTTCAATTGCATTTTATAGCTTATGGTAGTCATTCATTCTCTTACTCAGGTTCTCAGTAGTTGATTTTTGATTAGTGAATCATGCCCTAAGAACTTTGAGTTTAGCGTTTTCCACCATAAGCTTTTTCTTAGTGTCTTTGTGATGCTTGAACTGGACCTCATACAACAAGTATGAGCTAGCCACTTGTTTCTCAAGCTCTAACCATGGCTGTCTAGTAGTTAACATGACTAGGTTTGCATAACGGAGATTGGAAAGCTCCATATATTCTGTCATCTCCTTGATCTGTAACTCCTTTTTGTGGATTTTCACATTGTTGTAGGTATCTATCCCATCAACAATGGATTGCTAAACTTATCATGCCTTGCTAGGGTTGTTAGAGGGATTTATTTACTTTTGCCTTTGCCAACTAGATGTGCTTTTTGTTTACTTCCTTTTGTAGACTGACCTTCTCTTTATAATGATCTTTGACTTTCTCAAATTTGATAGCTTCAGATTTCTAGGCAGCTACCTCGATTACTGTTTTTTAGCAAAGGGTGCACACCCTCTTCATGGAGAGATTCTTATTCTCTACTACTAATCTCCTCAATTTTTTGTTTTCTCTAGCTAGTTGCTCCTCTTGTTGATAGATGAAATTAGTTAATTATTGCTCATGCTTATCAACATTCTACAGGTGATGATTTTCGGTAGTCAACTAGACATTCTTCTAGTGGTTCTAATCTAAGGCCTTTGGAATCTTATGTTGTGTGGCATTTACCAAGGATCTACATAGCACCGCCATCTTCATTGTATCCTCAACCCCTTTTAGTTTGTTGTGAAGCTATTACATAGCTTCATCTCTTATTAGTGCTAGGTTGACAAATGTAGGATTAGCAATTTGGGTTCTTAATTCAACAACTTCTATAGCCAAGCATTCATTTTGTTTCTTGGCTATTTCAAGTTTCCCCTCCAATATGATATTCTTGCCCCTTGCCTTAAGTAGCTTTGAATAGGTTGTAGTAATGTTATCTAGAAGGTCAAAGACATATGGAAGCAGTTGCCTAGTTTCCACTAGTTAGTCTAGTAGTTCCTTATGTTGTGTTGTGTTTATTCTGCCACTTTTGGCCCCTGTGGATGTTTTCACGTCTTTGAGTGCTGTGATGTTCAGTGTAGATATTGCAGGTGCATTGAGAGTTTTGGTAATATGATTAATGATCACTTCTAGTTCCATCTCCTACCCTTGGTGTTGCATCACTAATATAGTTGCCCATTCACCCTCCTCCAAGTGCACTAAGAAGGTCACAGTATTCTTAGAGATTTCTGGGAGTGACTATTGTTCTGCCAAAGATACTGTGACCTCTTTGGTGCTTGAATTCAAACTTGTAGGAAATTGCATTCTTTGGGCCAAGAAAATGGATCCACCCTCACCCATCAGGCTGATTATTCAGGGCATAGCATTAAGGTGAATCATGCCTAGTTTGTATATGGCTAGGTCCCCACCACTCATGCCTACTCATTACTCTTGTTCACTCAAGAGCCATTCTCTATATTTACAGAATCGTTGGATAGTTGCAGTGATGTTTGACACAGTTGTTTGAGTGATAGGTGGAGGTGTTCATCACTGCTTCTCTTCTTGGATAGTGGTTGCAGGTATCCTATCCTTCATTATTTTTTCCTAGTTGGCAACTAAAATAGTCTTAACAGTATCATTGGTGTAACATACTATTCCTCCCCTTTGACAGAGTTTCCTGATGAGGCATAGGAAGGGGAGTTCCTTCCTTCTATGTTCATTTTCTTTAAAATTCTTCTCCACCTCTAGATAGATTAGTTATAGAAGGTTGATGGTGAATCTCCCACTTAGATCAGTGTATGCTCAAGCAGAGAAGGTGGGGATTTTTCTTGGCCTCACCATGGGATTGAGGTGAAAGGCCACAATCTTGTAGTGTATCCTCTCTATCGGTGTGAGCACACCAACCTCCTTGTGGTTGACACCATAGCACCATTGCACTCATTGTTTCTTGATGCTAGGATCTTTCTGCATTAGGATCTTAGTAAGATTTATCTCTATTTTAGGCAAGCTAAGCACTACAACAATGGCTTGCACTGAGTAGGGCATTGAGATGTCCTTGATTTTCATCATTGATCCACGCTACCTGTTGTTCCAGAATAGGAATGTATGTCCCACACCCCAGTAGAAGTGATAATTAGCCACATGGGAGAGGCCTTTAGCTGGTTCTGCACTTCTTTTGGTACATGCTCCAAGAAAGGATCAAATTTAACTCTCAGAGCACCAATTTTTGGACCTCCCTTGATTTGGTTTGATTCAGAAAAGCCTTTATCAAGGTCACCTCAAGATTCACTGGTTGTGCTAGTGCATCATCTTGATGGGAGTGTTTTATTGCTGATACTACTTCTAGAACCTATCAAATAGATTCCACCTTTGCCTATTCCCTAAGAGGACCTATGGCATGGGTTGCCAATAGTTATTCTTGGGGCAATTCTTTGCCTCTTCTCATTCTAGGCCATTTGTACCTTGGTTGAGATAGTTTTTTTTTCTTGTGTGTGTTTTCCTTTGATGCCATTTGTGGTCACAACACATCCATAGATTAGTAGATACAATGTGTAACTTTAAATTTTTGAATACCTTTTCTCATTAGTTAGTTACACTTTGGCTAAGGTTGGACCATGGCAGATTGATTATTTTATTAATTATTTATTATAAATGTCACTGAAGGTTGTTGTAAATGTTTAACTCTTGTAATTTGGTGTTTAACAGTTGGTTTCTTAGTTAAATCTTTGTGGAAGTTAGAAAATTGGGGAAAAATTTTCTATCAAAAATGGTACATTTGTGGTCCCGGACAAAGAGCTTACCTTTGGAAGCTATAAGGTTGAAGAACGAAGTGATTTGAATAAATGGTTTAGAAGTTATGGGCTCTGAAAAATTGAAAAACTCCTTTGGTATTTGTGAGAAAATGTAAAATTTTCAAAGTAGGGTTGTGTGTGTGTGTGTGTATATATATATATACTATTTTCCCCTAATGTTGATGGGGCCTTGTATATGGATTTGCATAGTTGATGGGGCCTCATATATGGAGTGCATCACTAAACATTTTCAAATGGCAATATCTCAAAAAATATTGGAAATTTGTCAATGAAATTAAGGTCCATGGAATCCAAAAAAACCCAAGAATATGATAAAATCATTGAAGAGGATCTTTGAAAGCTGAAAAATTGAAAAATTTGATGGAGCATGTATTTATTAAACAAAATAGATAAAGGAACAAATGGTCTGATGTAGAAGATGGGTGTATGAAATATTCTATTTACAAAAATTCCTAAGGATAAGGTATTTAACAAACCTAACTAAGAGATATGCAAATGGGACCTTTCGATAGCAAGCACATGCCTTATTTGTCCTTGCATAACCTCAACCTAAGGAGTCCGTGGGCCACCATAGGTGATTAGTGATCGATGGAAGTTAAGGACCAACACCTAGAAGATTTCACCTAATAAATCAAGTATGTCAAACTAAGACATGAAATTAAGAACATGGATAGTAGCAGTGAGGTGAATTATGGTCAGTATAGATGGATGATAGAGAAGGTGGAATGGAATTTCAAACTAAGGTCATAAGAAGTCCTTTGTGAATTTTGTATTTAAAATGACCTCAAAAGATCCATCCTTAGTTTAGATCAAAACCAACCTCTTTTAGTGACTTTGCATTATGACTTCAAGACTGATCCACCTGCTCGAGACACAAGAGTGCACCCACAGAACAACCACCATTCCACAAAGAGGAGAAAAGAAAAGTAGGAAGTGAGAGAGGGCCTAGGCATGGGTAACATGTCTTTATAGTTCCATAACTAGTTCTTGTAGCCCGTTTATTTGTCTAAGGGGTGTGCTTTGAATTCTCATCATGTTTTTTTTCTTTCTAGATGGGAACCACACCATGCAAAGACTTTATTTGACTTCCTGTTATTAGAACATGGAATGGTAAGAAGTCAATGAAAAACACTCAAGCACCTAACTAGAAGAGTAAAATGATTATTGAGTTCCTTTGAAGCCACACCCTATACAAACCTTTGAATCCTTCCCAATTCCAGAAACTATGAGGGTCACTAATTTATTAAAAGTTTATTTAATTAAAGGGACCTTGAACTCCCAAAATGAGGAACACCATAGAGTTTGTGAATGAGTGGATGTCGTGGACTCATTGCTTGCTCCATGAAAAAGGAACTGTGACTCAGTAATTGGCACAAAAATTCAAAAATAGAAACTAGACATTAGCAAAAAAAAACATAAAGCACAAACCACCATTAGTAATAGTGACAGCACCATTGTGTCTTGTTGGCGCAAAGCACATTTATTAGCAAAAATTTGAAAATCACACTCAAACAAAACAAAGTAAAATATATAAGAAAGTGTAACATGTTCAAGAAATGTTTAAATATATTAACAATGGTGTAAAAAAAAATTGGTGTAAAATAGAAAACAGTTAAAATTGAAAAGGTGTAAAATAAATAACTATAATGAAAAAAATATGCAAAACAAAAAATAAAAAAGATTGAGGAGCCATATGGATGATTTAGCATAGATGGCCATCTCCCCCATGACTAAGTTGGAAAGAGAAGATCTAAAAAATTGAACGTGGTTGTCCATCCATTGAGGTATTCATTACACTAGCTTACTTGGGCTCATGGAAAAGCTTTACTAGTTGGATGTTGAACAACTACTTTTTGTTTAGGCTCTCAGGTTTGTATATGATCATGGCCCTAGAAGAAAAGGTTTCAGCAATTATATAAGGTTCCTCCCACAAAATTTAGAATTTTTTTTCTGTGATACACGTGTGTGGTTCTAGTAGAAAGCCTTATCTCATAGTTGAAATTTTACTTTTCATATTCTCAAGTCATGGTGTTGCTTGTTGAATGCCTTGTGCACTTCATTCAAAGATAGAGCCACTAATTGATTTTTGTCTTCCATGTTGAGGTTGATTAATCTTTCTTTTTGTGCTAGGCTTATGTTAAGATTCATTTCATAGGTTGTTGAGAGTGTATAGAGGTCAGATTGAATTAGGAGCATTGGAAGTTTTCTATACACCAACTTGTAGGGAGAGTAGCCAATAGAGAGTTTCCATGTTGAGCGGTAGGCCCAAAGGGCATCGTTGATTTTTGTGCTCCAATATCTCCTATATGTGCTTATGGTTCTTGTTAGGATCTTTGTGATCTCCCTATTAGTTATGTTGGCTTGACTATTGGCTTGAAGGTAATGGAGTGTTGTTAGTTTATGTTCAACCCCAAAGCATTGCATAAGTTTTCGAAAAGTGGCACATGTAAAATGAGTTTCATTGTCAAAAATTAGTGCACGTGGCACCCTAAACCTGTTTACAAAATTTTGTTGTATAAATCTAGTAGTAGTGGATGATGTACAATTGATGATAGCTACTACTTCTACCCATTTGATGTAGAGTTCAACTACTATGATGATATATGCCTTTCCATTGGACATAGTTGTGATGGGATCCATGAAGTCAATGCTCCATATGTCGAAGGATTCTAGTGGTTGAATCCACTATTGAAGCTTCTCCATTCATGTGGTCATCCCACCATCTCTTTAACAATGTTCACAACATTAGATAATTTGGTGGGCATCCCTGAAGATTGTAGGCCAGTATCTTTCCATCAGGATTTCTCTAGCTATGTGTCTCCTTGCATAGTGGCCTTCACAAGGGCCTTCATGAGCATCTTAGAGAATGCATAGTTGATCTTCATTAGGGACACACTAATGAACCAGGCCATCGATGCACACCTTATAAAGATGTCTAGTGATTTCCATGAAGTACTTTGCCCGATGAAGAAACTGTGGCTTCTTCCTAAAGTCTAGATCTTGTGGCATATCCTAAGTAATAAGTTAAGTGAGGATTCCATCTATTGTGACTAGAAATGTTGATTGCTAGAATGAAAACCAAGGGTCCTCGATGCATGTAGTTCCTCAACCCCAAGCCCTTAGGACTCTCATGCTAAAAATGGGATTCAAGGCACCCTGGTTAGTCTGGTACATCAACTAGGGACTTGAGAGATGCAAAATGTGAAAATATAAATAGATCGAGATAATGCAAAAATAATAAATTTAATTTTATTAAATAGAAAACTTAAAAATTTATTGAGAAGAGAATAAAGAATAAGTTAGAGAAATTTGTATAAAAAATGATGCTTGGATGAGCAGAAAAAGGGGATCAACTTGTACAAGAGTTCAAAGCCCATTGAAGCTAAGATGCTTTGCTCCATGATTTGGGTGCCAAGCTACTCTTGATGCTATAGGACTTCCCTTCACCGCTACAACCATGGATATGTGATTTTAAGGCCTCAATGCTTCCACATTGGGGTTCAAGAGATTGCAAGTGTGGGAACTTACAGAAGTTCTTAAGTACCTAAAAATGCCCAAGGAGTGGAGTTGTGTAATGTTTTTTTTTGCTCCAAAGTGCTTGTGTGCCAAAATTGCTCCACTTGTAAATTGTGTCGATCTAGAACCAATTGCTCTCCTATTACTTAGAATTGTTGAAAAATTCTGAACCTTGCACCAAAGTTACTAAACATGAGAAAAATTTCTGGAACTGGTGATCTTGTATGGCCAAAAGTTGCTTAACGTTGTCAAAAAATCTGGAACCAATTGCTCTCCTTTTGCCTAGAATTGTTGAAAAATGCTCAATCGGGGAACTATAAGTATGGCCAAAAGTTGCTAAATGTGAGAAAAATTACTAGAAATAGGCACCTTGTATGGCCCAAAGTTGCTTAATGTTGTCAAAAAATCTAGAACCAATTACTATCCTTTTTCTTAGAAGTGCTAAAAAATGCTCAACCGGGGAACTACAAGTATGGCCAAAAGTTGCTAAATGTGAGAAAAATTGTTGGAATCTATAAATTATGTTGGAGTTTGGCTTTTATAGAGTTTTGAAGCCATGAATGGGGCTACAAAATGGCTGCAAATTTGATGTAATTTTATTGCAAATTGGATGCCAAATTTAGGTGAAATGGATGTCTAAATTTGGGGGGTTACTAAGAATAGTAAGTGCTTTCCCATGGACATTCTATTTACTAAAAATAGTAAATAGGGTACCCCTTCCATGCTGGAGATGAATCTTCCACACTAAGCTCTCCACCATGCTTGTCAAAGTGGTTGGTCAATGTTGAAGTGCATGACTTGATGAATTTTGCTTCTTGTGGCTTCCATGTTAGGGGTTTGGAATTTTCATGCTAAGAAAAACATTCTAGGTGGGGAACTTTCTAGTTCTAGGGAAAATTTTCCAAAATGTGCCTTTGGTCTCTACATTGAAGGGGGAAAAGTTTTCAAACCCCCCATCCTTCCACACTGAGGGTAGGTGAGATCTACCCTTTGCATGTGTTTTCAGCATACAAAAATGTCTACCCCCATAAAACCCATGAAATTTCCCTTTTTGGCATTCCAAAAGTCATTTTTGATGACACGACACCCCCCTTGCCAAGCCTAAAATAAACACTAGGTGACTCTTTTCACTTGGGGAATGAGACTTTGACCACTTACGAGGCATCTTTTAGCCCCAAAAGTATAAAGTATGTGAAATTTCCCATTTTGGGTTACAATTTTCACATTTACAATGAAATTTTACCTTGGGTTTTATGGGGTGTGATGAGTGGCGAGGTACCCCTACACTCAACCATATGAATATGAGCGTTTCACGCACGATCTGGTCAAACTCCACAGATGGGCTAGTTGTGGTATCTAGATAGTTACTTGTAGGTTGCAGTTCGCTGTCTTCCCACCTGGACTAGTATTAGCTTTGTCATGTATGGTTTAGTACAGAGTGAGGTGTATGATGTGTTTCTACACTAGTACTACAGAGAGAGAGTCTAAGTTAGCTTAAGTGCGATGAGCATCTATTCCTTAATCATCCATACACATCTTGGACCTTGTGCATGACTACCACTAGGATTACCAAGCGCATGGCTTAAGTACGCTACTAGGTTACTAAGTAGTCACACTTGAATGCTAGTGATTAAGTCGTACTCATTCCACATTTAACAAGAGTTTAGGGTGAAGAGATATTAACTAAGAAAGTAGTAAATAAAAATAATTAAATAATTAAGCTAAGTAAATGATGCAATGATGAAGTAATCTCGATCTTTATTTCCGGTCATGTGTGTGTCCAAGTACGTCACAGTCGAATAAGGATGCCGTACAATTATAATCACCACACTACGGGCATACACTGGGAGAGAAGGGTTAAGAAAAGAACTACATAAAACTTGACACTAAAACTAAGAACTGAAAAAATGCCTATGGGATTTGTCTACCTCTTATTTATAGATGAAGAGATAGGCTGCGATATCACGTACGTGATATCGCATACGCGATATCGTGTCAGCTGCTATGATATCGCGGATGCATATTAGAATATGAAACACCACTGCATATTATAATGCTACAATGCATAGAGGCTACATGAGAATTAGGCTATCCAAGTCACCAATGTTGCTAGTTTAAGGTCATGGCAGGCCATGGTACTAGTTTAAGCCCTAGCAGGCTGTGTCACTAGTTTAAGGTTGTAGTAGACTGTTGAAAGTAGGCTCGCTTATTGACGGTTCATCAGCTACATGTAGTATGGCTTTAGATAGGAATGATTGACTGGATTGGCTAGATCATTTCCATTCATGTTAGCTATTTTGAACACTCCATTTCCATAGGATATGGTGACAAGGAAGGACCCTTCCTAGTTGGCTGAGAATTTGTCTGCATTCTCACGGATGGTCTTGAGAATAAGAACCCCCTCCTTGATCTTGCACATGGTCAAGTTATGGTGATGTTGTCGCTTCTACCTCTCTTGATAGTGCTTGATGTAAGTAAGCACTTGCATATGTCGCTCTTTCATTAAATCCGGTGTTGCTATTTACAACTCCTTACTCTACTTATCAGTGATGAAGTTGGTCAAGGCTACTTGAAGTGATGGCACCTGCAATTTAAGAGGTAAAATAGCTTCAGAACCATAAACAAGGCTATAAGGGGTCATGTCAGTTGCCATGCGATAGGTTGTTCTATATGCCCATAGTGCATGGACAAGCCACCCATACCACTTCCACTTGCTTTTGTTGAGCATAGTCTTGAGAAAGTTGATGATGGCCTTGTTGCTCACTTCTACTTATCCATTGGCTTAGGAGTAGTAAGGCAACAAGAAAGAATGCTTAATGCCTAGGCTGTGACAAAAATCGTTGGTTTCTTGGCTGGTAAATTAATGTTCATTGTCTATAACTATGACCATGGGTATGCCAAAATGGACTACAATGTTGCCTAGGATAAACTTGTAAACTTTTTTAGATGTGGTCTTCCTAAGGGAAATAGCTTCAACCCACTTGGTAAAGTATTCCATTTTAGTGATGATGAAGCTATGCCCTACGGTTGATTTAGGCATTATGGGTCTAGTGATATCCAACCTCCATTGTTGAAATGGCCATGTTATTTGTGTCATATGCAACTCAGTTGGTGATACATGTATCAAGTTGCTATATTGTTGGCATGTGTCACATCACTTAATC
Organism: Gnetum montanum; assembly: GCA_015680685.1. NCBI lineage: Eukaryota > Viridiplantae > Streptophyta > Gnetopsida > Gnetales > Gnetaceae > Gnetum > Gnetum montanum. Next base: position 61,157 of record MNCI01030702.1, on the reverse strand, counting down.
TTTTGTAGGTAGTCATTTTCCAGGTGGGGCCAATAGTAACCTAACCATCTAATCTTAGTGGCCATGGCTCTAGGTCCTATATGTCCCTCACAAATACCCTTGTAAACCTCCTCTAGAATTGTTTTGGCTTCCATTTTGCCTAAGCACTTTAGGAGTATGCCATTGTAGTACCATTGACATAATGTATTATCACCCATGATGACATACTACTTCCACCACTTGTGTATGACATCTTTCTAAGAAGTAGTCAGGCCCTGTGAAGATTCACCATGCATAAGATAAAATTTGATATCATCATACCATTCCTTGGAAGTAGTAGTATGAACAATAGTGACAAAGGTATCCTCAATGTTCTGTGTAATGGGAGTAGCACAGTCTACACGTAAGATGGGAAACTTGCCAAACACATCTAGCATCACACTAAGGGCTAATGTTGCAATTGCATCAGTTATGGTGTTTTTATTTCTAGGTATGTGTTGGATAACAATGTCTATGAATTTTTGTAATAATTACTTTCCTAGATCATAGTAGGGTTGTAAGTGCTTAGCTTTGCATGCATAGACTTTAATTACTTAGTTAACTACAAGTTGTAAATCACCTTTGATGACTAGGCTTCTAATTCCAAGGTCACGAGCTATTGTCATCCCTCTAATCAAACCCTCATATTCTACTATGTTGTAGGTACATGGGAACCCAAAACAATAGGCAAAAGATTGGACTTCACCAGATGGAAATGTTATAATTGCAGTGGCACTGGCCTCATGGGTAGTTGCAGCTCTGTTAAATTTCATGACTACATCATAACCCTTGGGCACTTGGCTAACTATGTTAATGTGTTCATAAGGAAACTCAAGATCTATGTCTGCTTGGTCATCAATAGGTGAAATTGTGAGTTGTATGGCTATATCTTGACCTTTTATTGAGGATTGAGAGATATAATGAAGGTTAAACTCTGTGGTTATGGCTTTCCATTGAGCTATACAACTACTTTTGTAGATGTTGGTCATTATGGCTGTGAGTATGTTGTCCATGCAAATTATGTTGACTTGGGTTCTAAAGAGGTAGCATCTCCATTTCTTCAAAGAGAAAACTAATGCTAGACAATGCTTCTCCACTTCTATGTATCGGGTCTCATGGGCTACTAATGCATGGTTAAGGTAGTACACAGGAATTTATGCTTTGTCATCATGTTTCTAACAAAGTAGAGAGGCAATGGATGTATCAGAGATGACAAAATAAATGTAAATTACTTTACCCTCTTGTGGAGGATAGATTGTCTCTAGTTGTGTCAATTCTTGCTTAATGTTTTCAAAGGCTTCTTGGCATTGAGTCATCCACTCATAGTGAACTCCTTTCTTAAGCTAGTGGTGCATGGGCTGTAACTTATCTGTAAGCCTAGAAATAAACCAATGAATAAACTAAAGTCTACCTTGTAATCCCAAAGCTCTTTAAGGTTAGTAGGTGTTGCCAATTTGGATATGGCCTTAACCTTATCAAGATCTACATGTATCCCTACCTTAGAGACTACAAAGCTAAGCATCTTATTAGTGTTGACACTAAAGACACAATTCTTGGGATTGAGCCTAAGCTCATATTTAAGGAATCATTTAAGCACTAGATGTAGGTCATTGACATGGTCGTTGGCTATCTTAGACTTTAAAACTATGTCCTCTACATAATCATTAAGCAAACCTAACATGTAATTGTTGAAGATATAGGTCATGGCTCTTTGGTATGTTGCTCCAGTGTTGCTGAGATCAAAGGGCATAATGGTATAACAAAAAGTAATCCATGGGATCATAAAGGTTGTGCTAAGCTAGTGCTAAGGGTTGATCCTAATTTGGTTATATCCCAAAGATCCATCCATAAGGGTAACAAGGCATGTCCGGCTATAGTATTGATAAGTTGACCAATACTAAGTAAAGGAAAATCATCCTTGATGGTGGCTTTATTTAGGTCTCAAAAATCAATGCAAATATAGATACTACCACTATGTTGGATACCCATTCTACATAATCAATAGTCGTAATGAAACATGCTTGGTAGAGTTTTGAGATTTCATCATGAACTACCAAGGCTAAATTAGGTCTAATCTTATGCACTTTTTTGCTTAATTGGTATAATGCTAGGATCCACTATGATGTTGTGCTGGACTAGACATGAGTCTAAGCCTAGCATATCTTCGCATGACTAGGCAAACATTTTAATGTACTTGTGTAAGACTTTAGTGATATCTTGGGCACATCGAGGCTCTGATGAGGAACTTAATTTAAGGGTTTTCTCCTCACCACTATGTAGTGCAATATGAACCTTAACTAAAGGATCTTTAGTTATGTCTCTTGCTTCTAAGTCAAGGGTGTTGGCTAGGTTTTCAAGCCATTCTAGAGGTTTCTCTATTAAGGCTATGTGCTCTACAAGACTCTTAGGTTTAATATCTAGGTAATTAGGGTCGATACACTATTTAATATCACCATGAAGTCCATGTAAGCATAAAGGAAAACTAATTTGCTCCTAGATACTCATACTTTGATCCTGCACACCAACCAAAAGCATATTAAGTGACACCTAGGTAAAAGTAAATAAATAATGTTAATATGCTGTAAAGCATATGAAAATCTAATGCAATCAAGGCCATTTGAGGTCATTAATGAGATGAGGTCAATTCAAAAAATTGTAGTAGAGGTGAAGAAAGGTCACATAAAGCTCAAATAAGGGGAAATACAAGAAATGAAATCACAATGGTCTATGCATGTTACCTCTGAGTGTTGTCAAGGTCAAGGGTTATGGATCTATATTAAAATTCAACAGTTTTGGGAACTTCTAAGTTTTTTTTTTGGATTCCCCCCTTTCTTCCACTTTGAGGCTTCCATGCTCAACGTGGAAAATAAAGGGGAGTGGATTTTTGATTGATTTTTCCCTCAATTGACTTTACATGTCAGTCCTTAGGGCTACCAAGGTCAAGGACTATAGATCTATGTCAAAATTTTATAGTTTTAGGAACTTCTAAGTTGTTTTTTTGGCTTCCCCCTTGCTTCCATGCTAAGGATTCCATGATTAGCATGGAAAATAAGGGGGAGTTGCTTTCTGACCCATTTTTCCCTCAATCGACTTTGCATGTCATCCCCCGGGCCTACCGGGGTTAAGGACTATGGATCTATGTTAAAATTTGATAGTTTTTGGGCACTTAAAAGTTGTTTTTTGGCTTCTCCATTTCTTCAAAATTGAGGCTTCCATTCTTAGCATGGAAAACAAGGAGTGTATTTTTGACCCATTTTGCCCTCAATCGACTTTACATGTCATTCCTTGGGGCTATCAGGGTTAAGGACTATGGATCTAGCCTTATGTTTTCATAATTTTGGGCATTTTCAAGTGGTTGTTTTGGCTTCCCCTCTTTCTTCCATGTATAGGCTTCCATGATCAATGTGGAAAACAAGGGGGAGTGGATTTTTAACCCATTTCACCCTTAATCGACTTTGCATGTCAGCCCCCAAAGCTACTGGTGTCAAGGACTTGAGTCTAGCCTCAAGTTTTGGAAATTGTGGATGTTCCCAAGTGGGTTTTTGGCTTTCCCATTTCTTCTACACTAAGGATTCCATGATTAGTATGGAAAATAAGGGGGAGTGCATTTTTGACCCATTTAACTCTTAATTGACTTTGCATGTATGCCCCCAAGGCTATTGACGTTAAGGACATGGGTCTGGTCTTAAGTTTTGGTAATTTTGGACATTCCCAAGTGGTTTTTTAACTTTCCCCATTTCTTCCATGCTAATTCTTCCATTATTAATGTGGAAAAAAGGGGAAGTGGATTTTTGACCCATTTTCCTCTCAGTTGACTTTGAATGTTAGCCCCTGGGGCTACTAGGGTCGAGGACTCGGGTTTGTCGTTAATTTTTAGAAATTTTGGGCATTCCTAAGTGGTGTTTGGCTTCCCCCCTTTATTCCAAGCTAAGGCTTTCATGCTCAACATAGAAAACAAGTGGAAGTAGATTTTTGACCCATTTTTCCCTCAATTGACTTTACATGTTAGTCCCTAGGGATACTGGGGTTAGGGAGTTAGGTTTGGTCTCAAGTTTGGTAATTTTGGGCATTCCCAAGTGGTTTTGTTAGCTTTCTCCCTTTCTTCCATGTTGAGTGTGGAAAAAAAAGGGGAGTAAAAGTTTGACCCATTTTACCCTTAATCAACTTTACATGTCAGCCCCTAGGGTTATCGAGAACAAGGACTTAGGTATGGTCTCAAGTTTTGGAAATTTTAGGAATTCCGAAATGGTTTTTTTTGGCTTCCCCTTTCTTCCATGCTAAGGCTTCCATGTTGAGCATGGAAAAAAAGAGTAGGTGGATTTTTAACCCAATTTTTCCTCAATCAACTTTGCATGTTAACCCTTGGGGCTATTGGGATTAAGGACATGTGTATGGTCTCAAGTTTTGGTAATTTTGGGCATTCCCAAGTGGTTTTTTTGGCTTCCCCCTTTCTTCCATGCTAAGGCTTCCATGGTTAGCATGGAAAATAAGGGCAAGTGGATTTTTGAGCCATTTTACCCTTATTTGACTTTGCATGTCAACCCTTGGGGCTACTAGGATCAAGGACTTAGGTTTGGAGCCAAGATTGATCATTTTAGAGGTTTATTGGGTGGTTTTTGAACTTTTACCCCTTTTTCCACACTAGGGCTTCCATGCTTAATGTGGAAAATTGAGGGGAAATATTCTTAATGCTTTATGACCACTTTTGATCATGCATGCAGGCTTTCAAGGTTACTAGTGATGATGGTCAATGCTTGGTGGTAAAATTTGGCTATCTTGAAGGTCGATAAGTGGTTTTTGGGCTTCTAACCCTTTTTCCATGTTGGGGATTCCATGCTAAGCATGGAAACATGGGGGAAAATATTTTTGGTGATTTTTGGCTAATTTTGAGCATGCTTGCAGGTTTTTGGGTCTACTAGCAATGATTGTTGCTACTTGATGTTAAAATTTCATTATTTTAAGGTTGAAAAGGAATTTTTTAAACTTCCCTCCTTTTTCCATGCTAGGGCTTCCAAGCTCAACATGTAAAATTTGGGGGAAATCTTTTTGGACACTTTTGACCACTATCGATTATGCACGGAGGCCCCTAAGGTTGCCAGTGTCGCGTACTATCATCTAACTTTGAAATTTGATTATTTCAAGATTTATAAGACATTTTTTGGATTTTTTCCCCTCTTCCCATGCTAGGGCTTCCATGATCAGTGTGGTAAGTTGAGGGTAATGCTTTTTTGATCATTTTTGGTAGATCTGGCCATGCATGAGTGCTCATAGTATTGCCAGAATCAATCATTAGTGCCTAAGGTTGAAATCTAGTCATTTTGGGGGCTATAAGGGGGTTTTTAGGCTTCCCAAAATTTTTCCATGCTGGGGGTGAAGACTCAGCATGGAAGATATCCTTTGAACCAATAAAGTTAGATCTAGGCCATATCTACAGCTAATCAACCATGCATGTCAACCTTTGGGGTTGCTAATGTTGATGGTCAATGTTGGGTGTCAAGATTTGATAGTTTGGAGGCTTCTAAGTGTCTCATGCAACTTCCTCAATTTCTTCCATGCTGGAAATGATGGCCTCAATATGGATGAGAGGGGGATAATAGATTTTTTCCATTTTAAACCCATTTTGAGGCTTCTGGAAGCTCTAGAGGGTTCTAGCAAGGTCTAGGGATCATTGGGCATCAAGAAATGGTCATTAGGTCACCAACTTAAGTAATTTTTGGTTTCCCCATATTTCCATGTTGAGGGTGAAAGGCTTAGTAGGGAAGAATTCTCTCCTAGTGTGGAAAACACAAAATCCCAAGTTTCGACCAGTTTTGATTAGTTTCAACTAGGTTTGACGAGGTTTCGAGGCTATTGGAGATGCTTGGAGGGGTTCTAGGTCATGCGGGTTTGTAACAATCAAAACAATTGATGGCTAGAACATCAAGGTTCACGGGAAAATAGCCTAACCTCAAATCTATGTGAGGGCCTATTGGAGGTGGAGATAGGATGCCCTAGATGGTCTGGTTGATCAAATAGGAACTTACTAGATGCAACATGGGTGTAGTGTGGTTAGCTATGGTACTAATGCGAGATGATGCTAAGGGTGTAGGTAGTATTTGTGATGTTCATGATGTTATTGGTGTCAACAATGTTAGTGGGGTTGAGTGTAGTCATTTTAGTGGGAGGGGCAGTGTTGACACACAAGGACTGCCACTTGAGTGTAGTTTAAGTGTGTTTACATAGTAGGATGGTGAAAAATACAAGTAAAATGTAGAGAATGCAAAGAAATAGTGAAAACAAAGTAGAGTACCACCCCACATGGAGTTGAGCATAGTTACACCAAAAGGGGGTTTAGAAGGTACGTGGTGTACAATAGGCATAAGTGGACAATGTAGTCACAGTCCCTAGGATGTCTAGCCATGAAGACTAGTGTTCCATCGAGGTGTTTGCATTTGTTGAGTTGGCTACCATGGTGTACTACTAGATTCAATGTTCTACTGGTGGTTTGCAACTTTGGTTGTTTGTTGATTCACCACTATGCCTTTGGTTTTCTCCCAAGTGCTCCTTAGATTTTACCCACCCTAAAAAATTTGAGGGTGCAGGTATTTATAGGTTTAGGGTTAGTGAAAAATGTGGGATGACTACCACATGGTAGAGGGGACAGTTGAGACTACACTTAACATAGTCACTATTCATGTTGTGTACTGATGGGGCTAGCGATTTTATGCTTTAATGTGCTTTGCTAGAATATGGAAGACTGTGAGACTATGACTACATTTTCAACTGCATGTGTATGTCAAGAATACCATAGGGTACCTAAAAAATGCAAGCTAGAGACTACACTTCATGGGACTACTCTCTCCATGGTCTCATGCGGGGTCAAGTGTAGTTACAATTTTGGGGTAAAAGGATATACAAAAAGGAAATATTTTACTAACTATGCTTGCTGAAGGTGAGTTGAATGCATTCTGGAGTTGAGGCAAGCATTTTTGCTGCATTATGTAGGATGCTAGAAACTATTCTAGCTGACTACACTTTCTATGAGAGGTTGACTATGCTCTGGGTTAGGGGAGAACCTAGTCTCAATGCTAGTGAAATCTATGAGAAAATGGATTTTTGTAGACTACACTCTCCATGGGAGGCTAACTATGCTCCCAATTGAGGATTAGCATAGTCCCTAGACTTGCCAAAACTTACTTCTTGTTGACTACACTCTCTACGAGAGGTTGACTATGCTCCCATTTGGGGAAGAGTGTAGTCTCAACACTTAGAAAAAATTTTCAAAACTAGCCCTCTTGCTGAATATTCTCTCTACGAGAGGTTGACTACGCTCTCAACTAGGGTCGAGCATAGTCTTGACATAGCAAAATTTGTGAAACTGGCCTTCTGCTAACTACACTCTCTAGAAGAGGCTGACTACGCTCCCATTTGGGGGAGAGTGTAGTCTCAACACTTAGTTAGAATTTGTAGTTGGGATACTGTAGTCTAGATTTGGTGGTGGTTTAGGACCCACTTTGGGGTTAAATTTATACCAGATGAGTGTTTTGGATGTAAGAGTTGGTGTTACCACCCTTCTTCTACATTAGGCATTGCTGCCCTAGCGTGGAAATCCATGGTTCTTAGCCATTCTCATGTTTTGTCTAAATTTGAAAACCCGAGGTTGAAAAAGGTATGTTTGGGTTACTAAAAATAAAAAGATATTGTAATGCTAATAAATTTAAAAAATGATAAACATGTTTCCACACGGGGCATGGTATTCTTAGCATGGATGCATGGGGGTAAGGTTTCCATAATGTTTTAAGCACTACAATTGGTAAGTTTGGTAAAAAAAGGGAAGCTGCAAGGTGGAGCCTACCATTCAAAAATTTAAAATCTTGAAAAGTGAAGTTGTTTCTCCCCTAAAACCAATGCAAACTAAACTTGCCCCCCATTTTCTTTAGTGCGCTTGTAGTCATGGTGCATTGAATTAGCAACTAGGGCTTTTGTTTAGGTTTTCGTGGGTTTTATAAGTAAAAATTTGCAAATCCTACTCATAATTGTCATTCTTCAACAAAAACACATTGGAGGAGAGCTCTGGTAGAGATTCTTATGGCAACCACAACCAATCTTTAGCATGGAAGACTCCCATCTCCCTTTCAGTCAATGTAGAACTCCCATCTTCTCCTACTTTCTCTCTCTCTTAACGTTCAGCTTGTAATGGCACTAAAAAAAGGAGGAGAAAAGAGCAAGAACCCCATAATCTAGAGGATGGATGAGTACTTTAGGGAGTTATTAGAGATTCCAAGGCCTATCTTAATTCAGGCTCCATTTTTCATTACTCCAAGGTAGGCAATTCTACCCATTTTTGCCTTTGTTTTTATGGTTTCATTCTAGTTTTTCTTGCCTTCCAAGTGTTAGGGCTATCTTTTTAGATCTACTTTGATGGGGAGATTATGTCAAAATTTTGAAAAAATCCCACCTCCTATCTTGGCTGCTCCCATGTAGATCTATGGTTATTTTGCCACTTTTAGCTTTTGTAGGTTTGATTTTGAAAACAAGCCTTGTTTTTTTGTGGCTTTTTCCCAAAATTTTGGGGCATGGCTAGGTTATTTTTTTAGTAGAACAGTTCATATTTGTGAAATCAAAGGTTATGGATTCGTAGCCCTTTGTTTAGGCTTATGCAATGGTTGTTTTATGATTTAATTTGGCTTTGAAATAAGGGAGTTATGGCTATTTTCCCAACATTGTGCAGTTAGGTCGTTTGTGCCTTTTGTAACTTCATGTAGACTTTCATAAGAAAATGGCTAAGGTTCTTACTATTTTCTGGTCATGGCTGCATAGTCCTTGGCCCCAGCTTTGCAATGCAGGTCAAATTACTTTGATTGGATTTAAGATGAGTTTTTTATGAATTTTTTGCTAAGGTTGTAGCACATTGCCCCAAAATAGAAGTGGTTGATTTCTTACTTTTTTTCTAGGAGATTAAAAGCTTTTTCTATTTTAAATAAGTTTCTATTATGGCTTCATGGATTTTTCTAAGTTTATCATGCTTTTTTCCAAATCTTTGCATAGTTTAGATATTTTTTCCAAATTTATGCATGCTCTGCATAATTTAGATGCTTTTTCTAAATTTATGCATAATTTAGACTTAGACATAGTTTTGGCCATAATTTGTTTTGTTATAAATATTGAAAAATATGGTATCAATGCTTTTATGGAATTTCTCAAGCTAATTTAGATAAATACCCAAGAGCTTTTTACAGAGGCTAATTTCACCTTCAACTAGATGTTTTGTCTAAATTTGCTAAGTCTGATAGGCCATAATGTTTTTGCTTTGAAAGGTTGCAATAGTGTCTTTTTGTTGAATTCCTTAAGCTTATTAGATAAACACATTAGAGCCTTTTACAAAGGCTAATTTAACCTCTGATTAGGATGTTTTCCAAACTTGTTAAGAAATTCTAATTGGTCATAATGTTTTTGCTTTGGAAGGTTGTAATAGTGCCCTTTTGTTGAATTCCTTAAGCATTTTAGATAAACACCTTAGAGCTTTTTACAAAGGCTAATTTCATCTCTGACTAGGATGTTTTCCAAACTTGTTAAGACATTCTAATTGGTCATAATGTTTTTGCTTTATTTTGTGTAAGGTCTTCTTGAGGCCTATTCTCATTATAGTGGAGTTGGTAGGCATCTTGTGCTACATTGGTCATCCCAAGACCAATACTCCACCACATGACATGCCTCTTAGAAAGCTTTCATTGTGGTTTTGGCTTGGAGCAAGGGACTTCCTTGCCTACCTCCTCAAGAACTTTAGTGTGATGCTGTTGTCACAGTTGTCCATGAATGTAGCAAGGGTTGTTATGGAGATCCTATTGCCCTCCACACCTACCCTTGGAAGTCATGGAGCCAGAATCTCTGCAAATTTAATCTATTTTGTGTTTCAATTTGTGTTTTGAGTCATGACATTGGCTATTGGTTACCAACTGGCTATATGTTGTTGCATTTTAGGTTTCAAGAGACATTGGTGGCCCCAGCAGTGAGGGTGGGAATGACCCACCACCTCCTCCTTTAGATGCTACTTAGCAACCTCCTTCAGTTTAGCTTGTTTTTATTTTTATGTAGGTGGCTATGGTTAGCCAAAACTATGTTATGGATGGTTATTCTTTAGCATCATTGCTACACATTATGGTTATGGCTATATATCATGGACATTTTTTTAAATTTGAATATTTATTTTCATTTTTGGCTATATGCATCTATGTAGTAATTGTTGGCTACATTGACATTTCTGTTGTAAAATCAAATGGCTAATTGATATGATAATAGGCCAAGCAATGAGAGATATGGTAATAAAAGGAATGTTTGCTAGTTTTAGGCCATTGTGGACACATGTTATATAGTTTTTCAGTTTAAGGCCATGGTAGGCCATAATGCTAGTTTAACATCTTAGTAAATGAGAATGATAATTTAAGGTCGTAGCGGACCACAGTGCCAGTTTTAGGCCTTAGTAGGCCAAAGTGCTAGTTTTATGTCTTAGTAGATAGGAATGCTAGTTTAAGGTCATAGCAGACTTGAATGCCAATGTAAGGTCATAGCAGACCAACACTCCAATTTAAGGTCATAGTAGATTACAATGCTAGTTTTAGGCCTTAGCAGGCCATAGTGCTAGTTTTATGTTTTAGTAGATAGACACGTTAGTTTGAGGCCTTAGTAGGCTAGGAATGCCAATTTAAGGTCATAGTAGACCATATTTAAAATATAAGTAAAAATAATGCAAATAAATTTATGGCTACATGCATTAGGCTATGTGCATAACAAAGATATAATAAATTGCAAAAGGAAAAATTTGGCTATTTGGCTATCATGGCATCTAGTCATAAAGGCATAGGAAGGTTAAGATAAAATTCACTCGTGTAGACTCTTCCTAATCTTTGCAAGATTAGAAAGTGTGTAAGGCCTACTTTGCACAAGCTTATATTCACCATCCCCTTTGCTTACTATGTTGAAAGGGTGTTCATCCCATAGTGCATCACATTCGTTGTCATTGTCACTATTGGTCATCTTTGGTTCTTGTTCTTCATGGCTAGGAGCTTCTTCTTGAAGCTTCACTTTGGACCCTTGCTCTATGTCCACATTGTTGATGGCTAGGGGTGTCACATTATCATCATGAATGATGATATTACCTCCCTTGTAAGGAAGGTGAGTTTCTTGGTGGATGGTCGAGGAGATAGCTCATAATTAAGCCAACCAAGGGCTTTTGAGGATCTGGTTGAACCCTAGTATCTCTTCCACCACCAAGAAGTTTACAGTGGTAGGGAATTATTCTCTTGCTACAAAATCTAAGGAGATAGACCCCTTGATGGAAACTCTTAATTCATTGAAGGACTTAAGAGCTACAGTGGTTGTACGTTGCACTTGCTCTGTTGGACCCAAGCATTCAACAATGATGCATGGGATGATGTTAGTTGTGGCTACATCATCAACATGCACTTGTTGTATTTTAAATTGTCCTATTTGTATGGTTATGAATAGAGGGGCCATGGTAACCTCACCACTCTAGGGATTAGCCTTCATTTTGCTATTGTGAAATGTTAAGGGTTTTGACTTTTTCTCCCTTGGTGAGGAAGGAATCATCAATACATGAATGGCTTTCTCATTAGTAGGAATATCCTCACTAATAGGTATGGAGGCCAACATTTTAACTAGCACCTCATAATGTGTGGCAGAAGTCATGATTAGGTTATATAAGCTTAAGGTGGTATTTTTTTGCTTCAAGGATTACTTAACTTGGTCCATTGCACTGAGGAAGGTTTTTTCATTGGCCATGGTCTTCTCACCTAGGTTGTTCTTTACTTCCTCCATGCATTCCAAAAGGTGAACTTCAGTTTTATGTTGTGCCTACTGTGGTTCCTTTTGATTGTTTTGGTTGTGGTCTTTAGTTTCTTCTTATGGCTTGTTGGTTGAAGGAGATGGGGCAAAGGAGGTCATAGGTATAACTGAAATGGGAGTGGGATTCGGTGGGCCTACTTCCATTCATACCTCTATCTATTTTTCTCCCTTGTTATTAAGCTTTTGCTTATATTTCCTCCTTTGGTTGGTTGAAACTTTTTGGTTGTTAGCTGTTGATTATAAGGAAGAGGTAGTGGCATTAGCTACCGTAGGGGGTCATTGTGCAATTCGTTGGACTAGAGTTGTTTGAGCTATATTGGATTGGGGAACCTTGATGACAAAAGGTTCCCTTGGAGGCATTTGTAATGGTACTCTCATAATGAAAGGTGGACTTCAGTTTTATGTTGTGGTTGTTGTGGCTCCTTTTGATTATTTTGGTTGTGGTCTTTAGTTTCTTCCTATGGCTTGTTGGCTAAAGGAGATGGGGTAGAGGAGGTCATAGGTATAGCTAAAATGGGAGTGGGCTTTGGTGGGCCCACTTCCTTTTGTACCTTTGTCTATTTGTCTCCCTTGTTATTAATCTTTTTCTTATACTTCCTCCTTTGGTTGGTTGAAACTTTTTGGTTGTTAGCTGTTGGTTGTAAGGAAGAGGTAGTAGCATTAGCTACCACAGGGGGTTGTTGTGCAACTAGTTGGGCTATAGTTGTTCAAGTTGTATTAGATTGGAGAACTGTGATGATAAAAGGTTCCCTTAGAGGCGTTCATGATGGTACTCTCATAATGAAAGGAGGTCTTGAGCTATGGAAAGCTAAAGAAGTTATCTCATTGTATAGGGGTACTTTGATCACAAATGGTTCTCTTGCAAGTCTTTGATTGTTATCAATGTTGAATGCTAAAATAACATAAGGATTATCATTGACATTTAATGGATCCTTGTAGACATGCATTGATTAGTTTTGTGGTCAAACTAGGTTACAGGCATCTAAGACCAGTTTTCCCCTGTTTATCATCCTTTGCAGGTCATACTTTAGTGCAAAGTATAAGTCTATATCATGACTATGAAATTGATGATAATTTTAGAAGTAGTCTAATTTGAAGTATCTAGGCAATGGGGGATCATATTTTGTTGCTCGAGAAAGATCTTTGGCTATTTCACATAGCCACTTGTGTTTCTTTCAAGTAGCTTTGGTCCTTTGATTATGTTGCATATGCCCACTTCTTAATAGTTGGTCAAGCAACTTAGATGATTTTACTGGCACCTCAATGTATTTAGACTAGTCCTTCCTTTTGAAGTTAGGTCTATTTATTGTTGATGTATGGATCCAAGAAGTTGATGGTTGGTTACTGTGGTCATTGGTGGGAGCCTTGGGTAAGTTAGCCTTTGACCCTTAGTTTATGTTTTTGTTTTCTTTGGTCATGGTTGATAGAGTAGTATTTCTCTATTTGCTCTTTTCTTTGTCTATTTGAGCATGTTGGTTTTTATATGATATGAAAGCTGGATCATGGCTGGCCTTTGCAGGAACCTCTATGTTTTTAGTTTGTGAGAATGCTTGGCTGAGATATTGTGGATTAAGGTAGTAAAGTTTTAACTTAATGAAGTCATTAACTACTCCCTTGAATATGGCTAACAAGTGGGCTTCAACTATGGGCTCTGGTATTTCATTCAACAGTCCATTCCACTGCTGAATGAATTTTTGTATAGGTTCTAAGGGCCCCTGCTTAACCTTCATGAGTTGGTCAAGCATTGTGTTAGGCTTCAAGTTATACTTTAAGTAGTTAACAAACTAGGCCACTAGGTCTTCCAGAGAGGATATAGATCCTCTAAGTAATGCATGATACCAATCAAGTGCTTTCCCAATCAAAGACATATGGAAAATCTTGATTATGGTATGAGGCCATGGTTACAAGAGCAAACATTTAGATCAAAAGTTGATAAGATGAGCATTAGGATTACCTTATTTGTTATATTTTCTAAATTATGGAATAGGGACACTAGGAGCAAGTGTCAAGTGTGGGACTATAGAATCATATCCTTGATGGTTTGTGTGGTAGAGGCCTTAAGCCTCTTCAATTCCTTCATTAGGTCTTAGATCATTTGAAAGGCTTGATCCATGCTTTGTGGTGGCCTCATAGTTTGTTAGGTCTACACATAAGGTTGTGGTATCTATTGTGAGGCCTCACTATGGGTTGCATGATAGAAGGGAAAGGTTGTGCTATAGTTGTGGCTTATGGACCAAACAAGGAAAAGGATATTTGTGGCAGTACTTGAGGCACAAATGGGGAAAACATAGTGTGCGACCCTTATGTTGCTGGGGGTCTCATGGTGGATCCCATGTGAGTAGTTATTGGATTTGTAGTGGTAAAACCCACCATTGATGATTCTGTATTTCATGGTTGTGTTATAAATGACATCGATGTGTTATAATTTGTTGTTTATGGCATTGACTGAGTGATGTGTTGCTACAATTGGCATGGGATCTGGTGTAGTAGGACATGGAGGAGTGATAGATGGTGACACCATGCCCATGGAGAAAACAAAGGCACTAAGAGAAGGTTCTGTGATGTTGGGGGATGTTTAGTTGAATAGCCCTCCAAGGATATATTCAGGTTTAGATTCTACCTTGAATTCATCATCTTCTTCCTATTACTCCCCAAAGGTAATGCCATAGGAGTGGAGTTGTGTGCAATGTTTTTTTTTTTTGCTTAAAGTGCTTATGTGTCAAAATTGCTTCGCTTGTAAATTGTGTTGATCTAGAACCAATTTCTCTTATTTTGCTTAGAATTGCTAAAAAATGTTGAACCTTGCCCCAAAATTGCTGAATGTAAGAAACATTTCTAGAATTAGGCACCTTGTATGGCCAAAAGTTGCTTAACATTGTCAAAAAATCTAGAACCAATTAGTCTCCTTTTGCTTAGAATTACTAAAAAATGCTCAATCAGGGAGCCACAATTATGGCCAAACGTTGCTCAATGTTAAAAAATTTGGAACCAATTGCTCTTCTTTTGCTTAGAATTGCTAAAAAATGCTCAACTAGGGAATCGCAAGTATGGCTAAAACTTGTTCAATGTGAGAAAAATTGTAAATGGTGTTGGAGTTTACCTTTTATAAAGTTCTTAGGCCATGAATGGGGCTGCAAATCGGCTAAAAAATGGCTATGATTGGGCTGCAAAATGGCTGAAAAATGATTACAAAAATGACTGCAAAATAGCTGCAAAATGGTTTCAAATTGGCTATGATTGGGCTGCAAATTGGTTGCAAAATGGCTGCAAATTTGATGTAATTTTTTTGAAAATTGGCTATCAAATTTAGGTGACATGGAAGTCCAAATTTTGGGGGTTACTAAAAATAGTAAGTGCTTTCCCCCATGGTCATTTTGTTTACTAAAAATAGTTATTAGGGTATCCCTTCCATGTTGGAGATGAATCTTCCATGCTAAGAACTTCACCATGCTTGTCGAAGTGGCTGGTCAACATTGAAGTGCATGACTTGATGAATTTTGCTTCTTGTGGCTTCCACACTTGGGATTTGAATTTTCCATGCTAGGTTGAAGGGGAAAATTTTTTCAAACCCCCCATCCTTCCATGTTGGGGGTAGGTGAGATCTACCCCCTGCATGTGTTTTTAATGTAGAAAAATGTCTACCCTCTATAAAACCCATTAAATTTTCATTTTTGGCATTCCAAAAGGCATTTTTGACCTTCCCAAGCCTAATTATAGATACAAGGTGACTTTTTTTCACTTGGGAAATGAGGGTTTGACCACTTATGAGGCATCTTTCAGCCCCAAAAGTATAAAGTATGTGAAATTACCCATTATGGGTTACAATTTTCACATTTACAATGAAATTTTTCCTTGGGTTTCATGGGGTGAAAGCTACATGATGAAGATTTTGTTATAACATGCAAAATTTTATGGTGTTTTAATGATCCCTCTTTGTTAGTGTTTGGAGGATTGACCTGAGAGGCACTGACAAAGAATACAAAACACCACTACATATTATAAATGCTACAATGCATAGAGGCTACATAAGAATTAGGCTATCCAGGTTACCAATGTTGCTAGTTTATGGCCATGGTGGACCATGGTACCAGTTTATGGCCCTGGCAAGTCATGTCACTAATTTAAGATTGTAGTGGACCATTGAAAGTAGGCTTACTTGTTGATGATCCATCGGCTACATGTAGTATGACGTTAAATAGGAATGATTGACTAGATTTGCAAGCTCATTTCCATTCATATGGGCTATTCTAAATTCTCTATTTCTATAGGATTTGATGACAAGGAAGGGCCCTTCCTAGTTGGTTGAGAATTTATCTGCATGCTCATGGACTGCCTTGAGGATAAGGTCCCCCTCCTTGATCTTTCACATGGTTAGGTTATGGTGGTGTTGTTGCTTTTGCCTCTCTTGATAGTGCTCGATGTGAGCAAGTGCTTGCATATGTTGCTTTTCCATTGAATCCAATGCTATTGTCCGTAACTCCTTACTCTGCTTGTTATTAATAAAGTTGGTTAAGGCTACTCGGAGTGATGGCAACTGCAATTTAAGAGGTAAAACAACTTTAGAACCATAAATAAGGCTATAAGGGGTTATGTTGGTTGTTGTGCGATAGGTTGTTCTATATGCCCATAGTGCATGTCCAAGCCACTCGTATCACTTCTGCTTTCTTTTGTTGAGCATATTCTTGAGAAATTTAATGATGGCCTTGTTGCTCACTTTTGCTTGTCCAATGGCTTGGGGGTAGTAAGGTGATGAGAAAGAATGCTTAATGCTTAGGTTGTTACAAAAATCCTTGGTTTCTTGGCTATTGAATTGAGGTCCATTATTTGTAACTATGGTCATTGGTATGCCAAAACATGCAATAATGTTATCTAGGATAAACTTGCAAACTTGTTTAGATGTGGTCTTCCTTAGGGGAATAGCCTCAATCCACTTGGTAAAGTATTCGATTGTGGTGATGATGAAGCTATGCCTTGTGGTAGATTTAGGCATTATGGGTCCAATGATATCCAACCCCCATCATTTTAATGGTCATGTTATCTATTTCATATGCAACTCAGTTGGTGATACATTTATCAAGTTGCCATATCATTGGCATGTGTTACATTGTTTAGCCTTTTGCAGGTAGTCATTTTCCATATGGGGCCAACAATAGCCTAACTGTCTAATCTTAGTGGCCATGGCTCTAGGTCCTATATATCCATCACAAACACCCTCATGAACCTCTTCTAGGACTAATATAGCTTCCATTTTTCCTAAGCACTGTAGGAGTATGCCATCATAGGATTATTGACATAATGTGTTATCACCCACAATGACATATTTCTTTAACTTCTTGCATATGACATCTTTCTGAGAAGTAGTTAGGCCCTATGATGATTCACCATGCATAAGATAAAATTTGATATCATCATACCATTCCATGGAAGAAGAAGTATGAACAATGATAATAAATGTATCCTCAAAGTTTTGTGTGATGGGAGTACTGTAGTCCATAGTTAAGGTGGGCAACTTGCAAAATACATCTAGTGTCACACTAGGGGCTAATGTTGCAATTGCATCAACTATGGTGTTTTCATTTCTAAGTATGTGTTGAATAGCAATGTCTATAAATTGTTGTAATAATTACTTTCCTAGCCCACAGTAAGGTTGTAAGTGCTTAGCTTTACATGCATAGACTTCAGTTACTTGGTTAACTACAAGTTGTGAATCACCTTTGATGGCTAGGCATCTAATTCCAAGGTTGATGAGTGGAGAGGTACCCCTACACTCAACCATATGAAACAAGCGTAGCATGCGTGATCCGATCAAACTCCGCAGACTAAATGCCTACATGCCCCATGGAACACTTCAGGTTAATCATTCGTTGTCTTCCTAGACTTACTTGTAGTTGTCACGGTGTATGGTTAAGTAAGTCTGAGGTATATGATTTTTATAGTCTTTTCTGGTTTTTCTCCTATGCTAAAGGGTGAATGGTTGAGAAACTAGCTAACTCTAACTAAGGACTAAGTCTAAATTAACTAGTGTCAGCATCCATTCCCACTTACCGTACACACCCTGAACTATGCAACTGTGGCTACCAAACGCTAATCGTTACTGGGATCACCACACGTAATGCATGTGCTTGAAGTGGTCATACTGAGGCACTTAACTATCCTAAATGTGATGAGCAGTCTATTCCTTGACTAGCTGTACACATCCGTAGATGCTCTTAATCAAGTCGTACTCATCCTGCATTCTAGGAGTTGAGGGTGAGAGAGACTAATCGCGATGAGCAGTTGATTCCTTGATTAGCCGTACACATTCATCAATGCTCGTAATCAAGTCATACTCATGCTACGCTAATGTAGGTAATAAATAACAGGTAGGAAATAACATGTAATAAATCCTATTCCATGCACTGCAAGGTTTATCCACAAAGCTTGTCTTTATTTCCGTACACAACTTGCGTTCAGGTACAAAGCTGCTTGAATAAAGATCCGTTCACTTGGGGACTCCTACTATGGGCACATGGAAAATATTCTATCTCTGGAGTGATCAAACTACCAGAGTCTCCCTAATTTAAGCTTAGGATGAAAAATAAGGGGAGTGTCGCCTCTTATTTATAGATTTGGCGGCGGACCGCAGTATCGCAATGGCCGCGATATCGCGTACGCGATATCACGGTGCATGCGATATCGCATCTCATCATACCCCCATGACTAAATGAAAACTCGTCCTTGAGTTCCTTACAATAATATCAGGAAGGTATGGAATTATTGAGGGGAATGGACCTAATGGGATGACATGTGAACGGATCATCATTACAAGACTTGACAAAACTGGGGTTCATGACAACAAGGGTGAACACCTTATTAAAATGACATCAAGCCTTAGTTGGCAGCTGAGAAAGAGAGAGAGAAAGAAGTGTTGCTACTGCCAACACCAAGATTATGCCTTCGTTGTCCATCCGTAAGTGTGCCATCAATCTTGCTCCTTACATAACTGCTTCAACGCTGCTTCATTCCAAGTGTTTGCTCTAGATCCAATCCGTTGTTGCATGTCCACCATCTGCACACACAACACAATCATATATTAGCAAGGGTAATTGAATCATCATGTAATTGATACCTTGCTTAGGTGTAAGTCCATTGGTTAGGTTGTGGTATGGTTGATTTGGATTGGGAGATATATTGATGATGACTATTGAAGGTGTAGGGATTAGGAAGAAAATCAAAAATTCAAGGCTAGGAGAAAATCAAAAAAATTGGGCCCCGTACCCCCATGACTAATCATGAACCTTCGGTAGTGTTAGAATGGAGAAAGAAAAGGAGTAAGGAAGATAGATAAAAAGGGACAACGGTAATGTTGATAAAGTGGATGTCAAGATGGAAATAAACAAAAGAAATTAGATTGCAAAAATGTTAGGGGAAATAATTAAACTAATGCCCCAAATAGGAATGTCAGTGGGTCCTCCCCAAAGCAGGCTCATGCCCTTAATGCCCTGACAAACCCATATTCAAAGAGTCCGTAGGCTTCAGAAATGTCATTGAGAACAAGAGTTAAAGTCTTAATCGTAAGAATTTACCAAAAGGAAAACAATGCATCTACCAAAATATACACTAATGATACAACCAACAATGAGGTGAACAATGGAGAGAAGGATGGAGAGAAGAGAATGGAATGGAATCTAAAGGACAAGGTGGTGTACAACCCCTTGTGTGTTTCATGATTAATGTGACTTAGCAAATTCCATTCCAAGTCTAACCTCAAACTAGCCACATCCAGTGACTTTGCATCAATGCATTCGGCTAAATCATCCACTTTGGTAATAAGAATGCATCTCCAAAGAGACACCACCATTTCAATGAAACAAAGGAGAGAATAGGAAGCGAGAAGGGCCTTAGTTAAAGGGAACACTTTTGGTTCCATAACCAGTGCTTGTAGCCGAAGTTTATTCATCTAAGGGGTGTGCTTTGAATTCTCACCTTTTTT
>MNCI01030702.1:23678-38609 GCA_015680685.1 Gnetum montanum | reverse complement strand
ACAGGCATCGTGGAATGCCTGTAAATAATTTTTTAGATCAGCATTATATCCCCCTTCAAATCGTGGGATGTTGTTCATGTCTAATTATTTGATTCGACTATCCTTTAAATGCCTTGTGGGAATCCTAACTGCCTCCATGATGTCAAGCATACTTTGATTTACGAGTAGGGGCTTGTCATGATCATCTCTTTCGTGACGCTTGTGATGTCTGCGTTGTTCCCTACTCTCCCTACGTCCTTTCCCTTATCCTCTCTCTTGACTTTCCCATTGAGGTCTTTCATCCTTCTTACTTTTATCCTCACCTTTATGTTCTTGGTGGCTGTGCCCAGATGTGGAAGGAGAGGGTGAGTGATGGGATGAAGGAGAAGAAGAAGGGGAACCATCACCATGACAATGTTTCTTGCTTTCTCTTAGGCTGCTATGGCCCCGATCGTGGTGACGATCCAAGTGCCCGTCCTTAGCATAAGTGGTTGTTCCCTCTGTGAAAAGTTGGCATTCATGGGAATCTGAACCAGGGATATGTATCGTTGATTGTAGGTTCTGATACCCAACCTCCTCCTCATCATTAGGAGGGGGAACATCGTTTGCTAAAGAACCCGTGAAAAGGGGTTCCTCATCTCCTATTTCACTAAGGATGTGCAGGACCTTGACCTTCAATAGTGCATGTTGACTCTCCTGCCTTAAGTCTCTCATACGTTGGGCATCTATGGGATAATAATCCCTCATGTCAAAATCTTCTGCAACGTATTCAGCAAATAATTTAGTCATGCCTATCTGTGCCAAGGCACAGAAAAGCATGTGAGAGATTGATCGGTTTGGGGGTAACACAATGTTACCTTGCAAATCTCTCCATCGCAGCTATTCGTCTTGATGGAGAATAAAAGTAAAATTAGGGATATACTCATCGGGATGAGTATATGTCATCTTATATTGTTTAGGACCTGGCTAGTTTTGGTTATGTGTTTTATGTTGCGAACTATCTCGTGTGTGGTCCTTAGGTGGTGAGTTTCTCTTATGAGAAGAAGGCATTGTTATTGGTGTGCTAATTTCATCGTTATATAATTTTTCTCTTTTGATTAACCCAAAGGTTTGTTAAGGCTCACAATGATGTGAGTGATGTCCCTTATGTTCTATTCGGTGCACAAACACTTAGTCCCCGGCAACGGCGCCAATGATGAGTGGCGAGGTACCCCTACACTCAACCATATGAAACAAGTCTAGCACGTGTGATCCGGTCGAACTCCGTAGACTAAATTCCTATACGTCCCATGGAACACTTGGGATTAATCATTCGTTGTCTTCCTAGACTTACTTGTAGTTGTCACGGTGTATGGTTAAGTAAGTCCGAGGTATATGATTTTTATAGTCTTTTCTAGTTTTTCTCCTATGCTAAAGAGTGAAGGGTTGAGAAACTAGCTAACTCTAACTAAGGACTACGTCTAAATTAACTAGCGTCAGCATCCGTTCCCACTTACCATACACACCTTGAACTATGCAACTGTGGCTACCAAACGCTAATCGTTACTAGGATCACCACACGTAATGCATGTGCTCGAAGTGGTAGTACTAAGGCACTTAACTAGCCTAAACGTGATGAGTAACCGATTCCTTGACTAGCCATACACATCCGTAGATGCTCGTAATCAAGTCGTACTCATCCCGCATTCTAGGAGTTGAGGGTGAGAGAGACTAATTGTGATGAGTAGCCGATTCCTTGATTAGCCATACATATTCGTCAATGCTCATAATCAAGTCGTACTCATGTCGTGCTAATGTAGGTAATAAATAACAGGTAGGAAATAACATGTAATAAATCCTATTCCATGCACTGCAAGGTTTATCCACAAAGCTCGTCTTTATTGCTGTACACAACTTGCGTTCAGGTACAAAGCTGCTCGAATAAAGATTCGTTCACTTGGGGAATCCTACTGTGGGCACATGGAAAATATTCTATCTCTGGAGTGATCAAACTGCCAGAGCCTCCCTACTTTAAGCCTAGGATGGAAAATAAGGGGAGTGTCACCTCTTATTTATAGATTTGACGGCGGACCACGATATCGCGTATGTGATATCATAGGGGATGATGCGATATCGCGATGGCCACGATATTACATACATGATATCGTGGTGCATGTGATATCACGTCTCATCAAAGGTCATGAGCTACCATCATCCCTTTGATCAAACCCTCATATTTTGCTATGTTTTTGGTACATGGGAATTCCAAAGGTTGGATTTCACTAGAAGGGAATGTTATGATGGTAGCAGCAGTGGCCCCATGGGCAGTTGAAGCTCCATCAAAGTTCATGGCTACCTCATAACCCTTAGGCACTTAACTAACTATGTTAATGTGTTCATCAAGGAACTCAGGATCTATTACTGCTTGGTCATCAATAGGTGAAATTGTGAGTTGTACGGCTATAGCTTGATCTTTCGTTGAAGATTGAGAGATATAATGGAGGTTGAACTCCATGATTATGACTTTCCATTAGTCTATATGACTACTTTCATAGATTTTGATCATTATGAGTTTAAGTATGTTGTCCTTGCAAATTATGTTGACTTGGATTCTAAAGAGGTAGTGTCTCCATTTATTCAAATAGAAGACTAGTGTTAGACAGTGGTTCTCCACTTTAGTGTATCAGGTCTCGTGGGCTATGAATGCATGGCTAAGGTAGTACATAGACATTTTTTCTTCATCATCACATTTCTAACAAAGTAGAGAGGCAATGGATGTATTAGAGATGGTAAAATAAATGTAAAATGGTTTACCCTCTTATGGAGGATAGACTGTTAGCAATTGTGTGAACTCTTAAGGTTTTCAAAGGCTTCTTGGCATTGAGTTGTCCACTCATAGTGAACTTCGTTCTTAAGGAAGTGGTGTATGGGTTATAACTTATCCATAAGCCTAGAAATAAACCTACAAATAAACTATAGTTTACCTTGTAATCCCCAAAGCTCTTTAAGGTTGGTAGGTGTTGCCAATTTGGATATGGCCTTAACCTTATCAAGATCTATGCGTATCCCTGCCTCAGAGACTACAAAGCCAAGCATGTTACTAGTATTAACATTGAAGACACACTTCTTCGGATTGAGCCTAAGCTCATATTCGAGGCATCATTTAAGCACTAGATCTAGGTCATTAGCTATCTTAGACTTCACAACTTTGACATCTATGTAATCATTAAGTAAATCTAACATGTAATAGCTAACGATATAGGTCATGGCTCTTTGGTATGTTGCTTTGGCATTTTTGAGGCCAAAGGGCATGATGGTATAACAAAAAGTACCCCATGGGGTCATAAAGATTATGCTAAGCTAGTGTTGAGGGTTGATCCTAATTTGGTTATATTCCAAGAATCCATCCATAAAGGACAATAGGGCATGTCTAGCTATAGTATCGATAAGTTGATCAATACTAGGCAAAGGAAAATCATCCTTGATGGTGGCTTTATTTAGCTCTCAATGAAAATACAAATACTCCCATTTTTCTTAGGAACCACCACTATGTTGGATACCCATTCTACATAATCAAAAATCCTAATGAAACCTTCTTGGTAGAGTTTTGAGATTTCATCGTGAACTACCAAGGCCAAATCAAGTCTAATGTTGCACACGTTTTTGCTTAACTGGTCTAATGCTAGGATCTAGTATGATGTTGTGCTAGACTAAACATGGGTCTTAGCCTAGCATATCTTCATATGACTAGGCAAATGTTTTAATGTTATTTTGTAAGACTTTAGTGATATCTTGGGCACATTGAGGCTATAATGAGGAACTTAATTTAAGAGTTTTCTCCTCACCACTATCTATTGCAATAGGAACCTCAACTAAAGGATCTTCAGTTATGTCTTTGACTTCTAAGTCAAGGGTTTTGGCTAGGTTTTTAGGCCATTCTAGAGGTTTCTCTATTGAGGCTATGTGCTCTACAAGACTGTTAGGTTCAATATCTAGGTAATCAAGGTTGATACACTATTTAATATCACCATGACGTCCAAGTAGGCATAAAGGAAAACTGATTTTTTCCTAGATACTCATACTTTGATATTGCACACTAACCAAAAGCATTTTAAGTGGAAGATTAGTAAAAGTTAATAAATAATGTTAATATGCCATAAAAACATCTGTAAATGTAATGCAACCAAGAACATTCAAGATCATTAATGAGATGAGGTCAATTTAGAAAAGTGTAATAGAGGTGAACAAAGGTTACATAAAGGTGAAACAAGGGGAAATACAAGGAGTAAGGCTATAAATGATCAATAAAGGCAATAGTTTTGCTAGTTTTAGGCCTTAGCGGGCCATGATGCTAGTTTATAGTCTTGGTGAACTATGATGCTAGTTTAAGGCCTTAGTAAGCCATGGTCACATGGTGTCAAATGGTGGTTAGGGAAGGTCAAGACACACTATTTGTTATCATTTAAAGGCAAAACAAAGACAAATAGAGCTATAATAAGGCAAACAATGGACATATAGGGCTTTATAGAGGCCATAGAAGGTCAACCATGTCAACAAGGCAACATAAGTCCAAAAACAAGCCAAAACATTACATAATAAGTAAAAAATCAAGAAAATTAGGCTATATCTAATAAAATTTGGTTAATATAGGTAAAAACATGGTTAGGGTTTTCTAGTTTTATGCCTTAATGGAACATTTTTTGAGGTTAGAAGGCTATTAGATGAGTTTAGGCATCAATCTAGGCTATTTGTGGGTTGTCTAGACCTAAAAATCAAGTGCTTTGAGGCTTCCACGTTGGGATCAACATGGAAGCAAGGATCCTTAGTATGGAAACTAAGGAAAATATGTTTTATGATGCTCAAAGGTCCAAAATTGAGGTCCTGGGACCTTTCCAAGACAACAGAAGGCTAGATCCACCAAAATTGGTTTTCCTAAATGTGTATAAAGGCCAAAAAGTAAGTTCTAAAGTCTTCCCCCCTTGTTTCCACACTAGCTAGCATGTAAAAGAGGGGGGATAGCATGGGAAACCAAAATCCAAGTGCAAATGAGGTCAATCATGGTCAAACAAGAAATTGAAGTTCAGATCTGGAACTTGAGCATCTCTTGGTTTTGTTCTGAGGTAATTTGAAGTCATTTTGAGGGTCAATAGGTGTTGAAATGAATTCCCCCCTTATTCCATGCTAATTACAATATCCCTAATGTGGAAAAATAGTGGGACACTTATTAAATGGATTTGAAGTGATTTTATGGCACTTTGATCAAGTTTCTAGGCCCTTAGGGCTACAGACTTCAATTTTGCAAGTTTCTAGTTGATTTTTGGTATGTTTTAAGGTTGTTTAAGGGCACTGAAGATCTTCCCCCCTATTTCCATGCTGGGGGAGTTACTCTAGCATGGAAGTATGGGGGGAATAGATTTTGGAGGTTGAAATGAGGCCAAATAAGTGAAATATTGAGGCTATGAGGTCCTAGGCTTCTCTAGCAAAGATTTTTGGTTTTCAGGAGTGTCACCTTACCTCCAAAAGTGGAAAAGAAACTCCCCTCCTTGTTTGCATGCTAGGGAGGTTACTTTAGGATGGAAGAAGTAAGAATGCTAGATCTAGGCCAATTTGGATCACAATTGATCATGCATGTTACTTCTTGATGTTGCTAGGGTCAAGGGCTATGGATCTATGTCAAAAATTGATAGTTTTGGGCACTTCTAAGTTGTTTTTTGGATTCCTCCATTTCTTCCACGTTAATGCTTCTATTCTCAACATGGAAAACAAGGGGGAGTGGATTTTTGACTAATTTTTCCCTCAATCAACTTTGCATGTCAGCCCTTGGGGCTACCGAGGTCAAGGATTATGGATCTATGTCAAAATTTGATAGTTTTGGATACTTCTAAGTTGTTTTTTTGGCTTTCCCATTGCTTCAACACTAAGGCTTCCATGTGTAGCATGGAAAATAAGGGGGAAAGGGTTTTTGATTCATTTACCCTCAATCAACTTTTCATGTCAGCCCCTAGGGCTACCAAGATCGAGGACTATGGATCTATGTTAAAATGCGATGCTGGCATATCCTTGGATCGATTCCAATCAACTTGAGCTATGACCAAGAAAAGGCTATTGGCCACTTGTTAACCACATTTAATAACTTTTCTTTTTATTCAAGAGGAATTTTGACACTGATGATAATTGGCTTGCCATTGTTTAGAAATGCATACTCCATGCCAGTTGGTAGAGATTTTAACTCTAGGGGTTTCTGCTTGAAATTATCAAGGATTTCTAGCTCTTCCTAGTAGGTATCATCATTTTCATCATTAGAGAGTTGGTGATGAACTTGCTCAAGTTCATCTATGCCTTTGACATAAGAACATGTTAGGCTCTCAATAGGTTGCATGCATAATGTCATGTTATTAGAGTCAACTATCAATCATTGGGTGCCCTCCTACTTTATGGCTACTATGTACAAGAACTTTTGGATATCTGTGTCTTGTGCACACTGATTGCATGTTGTAATGTATGTACTATTTATGAAATAAATTTTTTTCATGCAATTACATTTATTATCGTTGTACATGATGCATGGAACACGCTTCTTCTCTATTCATTCAAATTCCATTTTCCTTAAAGATTTCCAAGGAGATGTCTCTTATACCCATTTGTGCATCAACTGTGCTTAACCATGCCCTTCTCATAATGATGCAGAAGTCACCTTTGTAGTTCTCAACCTTGATCACTAGAAAATCAGTAGGATAGGACTACCTATTAATTATGGTCATAATGTCCTTTACTAATTCCAAAGGGATAGTGATTGACTAGTCTTCCAATTTCAAATGGATGTTGCTCTTCTTGAGAGGTGATAGGTTCTAGGCCTTATACATGTAATGGGAGATGAGATTGACATTGGAACCAAAGTTAAGAAGAGCTTTCATGGTTGATGTCCAATGATCTCCAAGTAAATAAGAGGACTTCCTAGGTCAAATCTTTTCATGGAAAGGTTGACAGCCTTGACCCAATTGAAAATAACATGAGTTAACATCAAATTGTAGATTTGAGATGGCATTTGGTTTGAAGGGCACTCGAATGTATTTGATGTAGAGGATGAGGGTGTTGGAGATATATGGCAACTAGTTGCATTAGGTTGTGAGGGTTTGGAAGGACTGTTAGGTTAGAAAAATGATTGTTTCCTAGATCAATTATCTAAACCACTTCATTGGAAGGTTAGTTGTGAAGTCATCGCCCTCATAACATTTTGTTGTTGTAGTTGTGGGGGGAATTTCACCCTGCAGGGATGGAGTAGGAGGTAATTGGGTAGAGGGTA
Organism: Gnetum montanum; assembly: GCA_015680685.1. Taxonomy (NCBI): domain Eukaryota; kingdom Viridiplantae; phylum Streptophyta; class Gnetopsida; order Gnetales; family Gnetaceae; genus Gnetum; species Gnetum montanum. The sequence goes on along the minus strand of MNCI01030702.1, from coordinate 31,348 downwards.
GACAAATGTGTGCAGATGGATGCATAGGGTGGTATGGATATGATTGCTTCTCTTGAGTAGATGATGAATGAGTTTGAGGATACTTTGGAGGGTAATAGTGATGCTAGAATGAGGTGTGGCTTGCATAACTTCGTGGAGAAATGGGTTGTTGAACATAGTACCTGTATGGATCTGATTTCCTATAAGGGTACTACTATCTTAATGGTGGCATTCTCCATGATTTTTTTTGGTGCCACTATTGATATTGTTCATATGGTTGTGGTGGAGCTTCACTTGGATAGTAAGCTTGTTGCTGCTAGTGGAACTACCTTGGATTGCCTTGAGGATAAGGTAATTTTCTAGGTGCTTGTAGTGCGTACACTCCAGACTCTTGTAAGTGTGACACCATAGGGAAACACCCCTTTGGATGTTCATATTGATAGATGTCACATCGATCATCATCATTGAAGTATATCTCCACAACTTCTTCTACTATAGTATCTTTGCCATTATCTCTCTAGTAGGCATGTTTAGATTCTATTTGTCTCCTATAGTCATGATCACTATTTTGTTCTTTGGATGCTTTAGCAATCTTCATAATATTTTGGAACTTTTCATACAAAGAGTTTCATAATTTATCAACCTTTACCAAAATGTTAGAAACAAATTTTTAAAATAAGCAAGGTTTTCCTATTCATCACTTCGTCAAGTGGTGACTCCTCCTTTTCATAGAATTATACCTTCCTTTTCTTGATGGAAGGGTCTGTATTATACTATTCTGCACTTTTTCTTTTTTGCAACTCACGTTCTTCCTTTGTAACCTACTCTATCAACCTTTGTATCTGATGAGCTCTCAGTTTGGATAGTCTCCCTTGGGCATAAACCCCAAGAGTTCTTTTGGTTTATACTCTGATCCCATCTATGATGTGGCAAAGTTGTTCCCTCTAAGAATAACCATGGCTAGGGCATTGGTGTAAGAGAGAATAATATCTATCCATGGTAGCATCCACGGGTTCATGTGTTCTCTATTTCTAGCTTTGGATTTTCCTTCTTAGATTAGACACTTTAGAGTACATTTGGTATTTATCATTAAATAGTTCTAACATGGTACTCCATCTGCAAATGGATTCTAGCTCCAAGGAGTAGTACTCGCTTTCAACCTCTTTGATGAGTATATTGGGGAAGAACTTGAGTTTCTACCAATCATTTTTAATGTTATGCAAGGCACAAGATTTGTAGAAAGCTTGTAGATGTGTCTACGGATCAAAGTTATATCCCTCTCAAATATTGGGATATTATTTGTGTCTAAATGCTTGATCCAACTATCTTTTACATGCCTAATTAGAATCTTAACTACCTTTGCAATGTTAAGCATGCTTTGAGTCACCAATAGAAGCTCATCATCATCATGATTTTGTTGTTCCCAATGATATCCTCTATTACCCCTTTGATTATTTTGGGCATGTTGATGAGTATTTTTGTCCCATTAAGCACCTCCATCATGGTTATTACTTCTATGGCATCTTTCATAATCAAAAGAGAAAGAAGAAGTAGATGCAGATGAAGAGGAAAAAGAGATAGGAGGATTTCCTCCACCATAAAATCTACAAATTCCCCCTTGGTTATCATGGCCTCGTTCATCAATTTTCTTATCATTTTGATGCTTGTTTGACCCCTTGCCTTGATTGCCATCTTTTCTTAAACCTAAATAATGGATTATAGACTGTAGATTCAGGGTCATAGCCTCATCACTAGTAACAAGGGGTGGAGAATCTTCATGCTAAGAGCCCTTTGAGGTAGGGTCCTCATTATTGTCTTGGTTTAGTAGAAATAAGAGATTTGTGAAACATTTTTCCTTTTCATCCTCATGATGCCTCTCCTAATGTCAATCTCATTTGCATTATGTTTTAGTGGGATAGTAGTCCTAGGTGTCATAACCATTCACAATGTATTCCTCTTGAAGATTTAAGATGTCTAACTTCTTTAGAGTTTGAAGTAGCATCTCGGGCATAGATCAATTGGGGGGTAATACAATGTTACCTTCCATATCATGCCATTACAGTTGCTCATCCTGATATAGGATGAAGGTGAAATCAAGTACATACTCATCTAAATGAGTATATATCACTTTGCACTCTTGTGGAACCAACAGTTTAGTATCATTTCACTTGTTAGAAGAAGACATTTTGCAAGTAAATAAAGTATGTAGTTATATTATTTGGGAATGATATCAACCTTGGGGTTCATCCAATGATATTAATGATATTTACTATACCTAGATAGCGCACATTTCAACAAACAAAGTCCCTGACAACAACACCAATGATGAGCGGTCAAGGTACCCCTACATCCAACCATATGAATCATAAAGCATTCACATGTGATCTAGTTCTGTGGACTCTATATTTTTCGATACACTAGTCTTCTAGGAAGTAAACCTTGACCTAAGGTCATTTTTTGTCTTCCCAATTACACTTGTGATGCACATGGTATGGTTAAGTGTAATCGAGGCATATGATTTTTATTGTTTTGTGTTTGATTTTCTTTGGTGTTTAAAGAGAGAGATGAAGTAATTGAATAAATAATTTAATTTAACTAACTAACTAACCTATAACTAGTCCTAACATAAGCATCTAGTCCCACTTTTCATACACATCTTAAACCCATGTACCTACTACTAGGTTACCAAGGGTTATGCTACTAGGCACATCAAGCAATAATGATGCTAGGACTACCAAGTGAATATGTGTTTATGCTTAAAGTGGTCATACTTATGTATTTAACCTATTTAGCTTTTCTTAATTAATTAATTAATTAGCATAGTTACTGAGAAACATTGAACAAATAACTGAAAACATTAAATGTGAGAAAAAAACATTTAAAATATCAAGAATGTTGCAAGGTTTATCAAGAATCTCTTGTTTATTACTATACACATTGGTATGGTTTAGGTACAACAATGCTCAAATAAAGATCCGTACACTCAATGACTCCTGTTGCAATCACTTGAGAAAATATTCTAACTTTCAAATGCAAAAACTATAAGAGTTTGGCTACTACTATGATTTCTATTCCTAGAAGCATGGTTGGGAGCTCGTATTTATAGTTTTTGCTATAGTATTGCATTGATAGGGTAACACCATGTAAACAAGGCCCTATCAATGAGGCCATGTTGATGGGGGCTCATTGATGTGACACTTTGACACTCATTAGTTAGCCTCACCAATTTGTTAGTATGGATGACCATATCCCTCATGACTATGTTAAGAGGAGAAGATACAAAAAATGGAGTAAGCCTAATATTACATAGAGTTGTTAGTGTTGTTGGTTACTTTGGGTTTGAGGAATGGCTTAACTTGTTGTATGTTAATCAACATATGTTTATGAGGGCTTGATAGGTAGTAGATTATCATGGCTCTATAAGGAAAAGTTGAATGAATGATGTAAGATCCTTCTCATAATGTTTAAAACATAGTGTTTTGTGGCACATGTATGGGATTCTAGTAAAAAACCTTATCACCAGGTTGGAATTTAACTCTTCTTATCATTGCATCATAATGTTGTTTGCAGTATGCCTTATGTACTTCATTCATCATCAAAGCTACTTGTCGATTCTCATCTAGTACATGAAGTGTCATTAGTTGTTTTTTGGTGCTAGATTGATGTCGAGGTTAAGATCATGGGTTGTTGTGAGTGTATAGAGTTCAAATTGGATTAGAAGTTTTGGTAACTTTCCATACACTAACTCCTAGGGAGGGTAGCTTATAGGAAGCTTCAAAGTTAAATGATAAGCCCAAAGAGCATCGTTGAGTTTAGTAGTCTAGTCCTTTCTATATCTACTATTCATTCATATTAGTATCCTAGTGATCTTTCTCTATGTAACTTGAGCTTAACCATTAGCTCAAGGGTGATAGGATGCTGTAAGTTTATGTTACACATTCAAGCATTGCATTAGTTTTTGAAAAGTAGGCTCCATTATTAAAAATAAGTGCTCTAGGCACACCAAGCCTATTTACCACTTTTTGTTGTACAAACTAAGCTATAATGATGGATTTATAGTTTGATACTACTACAAAGTTAGCCCACTTGGTGCAGTAGTCAACAAAAACAATGATGTAAGCCTTCCCATTTGACATGAGAGTAATGGATCCTATGAAGTTAATTCCTTAGAGGTCAAAAGGTTCTTATGGTTGGATTCACTATTGGGGCTCTTTCATTTGTGCAATCATTCCTATATCCTTTTGACAACACTTTCACAAATTGAAGAAATGGTAAGCATTCTTGAAGATCATTTGTTTGAAATATCATACCAAGAAGATCTTCATAACCATTCTCCTTCCTACGTAGTAGCCCCCATAAGGACCCTCATGAGTATCTTGGAGGATATGCAATTGATTAGCATTAGGTATACACCATCAAATTAGGCCATTGGTACAAACCTTGCATAGGTTATCTTGGATCTCCATATAATGCTTGACCTACTGAAGAAACTATTGTTTCTTCTTATTATCCCATTCTATTAGAGTTTCTTGAGTAAGAAGATAGATGAGGAATTCATCGTACTAATTGTGAGGAGCATACTAAGTGTAAATTTGATACTTTCTTTTACTAATCGTGAGGTTATTCCATCTCTTTGTTTGGGATTTATTTATGAATTATCTCCATTCCATCCATGTTTTCTATGTAAGAACTTATGAGGAGCTCCACTAGTTCCATGCATATTGTAGATTTAGAATTACTATATGTGGTTAGCCACTATATGCCTTCTTATTTTGTGTGTGATGGATACAGACACCTTCAAGCATGTGATGTTTTAGCACACTTATTGCATGCTATGATGGATGTGCTTTTCATGCCCCATATTCTTTACATGTAATGACATCTTATGTCACTGTATGTAATGCATGAAACTTACTTCTTCTTGAGCTTCTCAAACTCATTTTCCTTGGAGATCTCTAAGGAAAGATCTTTGATCCCCATATTGGAATCAATGGTATTGAGCTAAACCTTTTCCATGATAATAGAAAAGTCTCCTTTGTAATTATCCACATGGATCACTAAGAAATCTGTTGGGTATGACCAACCACAAATAGTGATCATAATGTCATCCATTAATCCCAGAGGAATAGTGATGGACTAATTCGTAAGCTCTAATTTGATGTTGCATTTATTATGTGGAGGTAGGTTCTAGGTCTTATACATTTTCTGAGAAATTAAGTTTATCTTAGAATCTGAATATAGCAGATCCTTGCATGGATTATTTCCTACAATTTGCCAATAAATTAGGGGACTTTCATGGTTGGATCATTTCCTAGGAAGGTGACCTACCTTGATCCAATCTATGATTGCATGAATCAACATAAAAATATGAACATTAGAGGACATTTTTTTTGAAGGAGGCTCAAGGATATTTTTAGAAGCAGTTGATGTAGGGTTAGTAGCCATAGATGTCTGCAAGGGTTTATGTGGACTGTTTGGTCTAAGGAAAGCCCTATTTCAAGGACTTTTTTCAAAACCACTTGGATGATCATCCAATTATAAGTGGAATACCATCATGGAATTTCGTTAGTGTGGCTATAGTGGAATTTTTCCTTACATCAGTGGTGCAAATGATAAGCGAGTGGTGTTAGAAGGTGTAGGGTGAGATGGATACAGAGAACGATAAGTAGAGGGATACTCAGTTTGTGTAGTAGTAGTTCGATGACATTCTAAATGGTAACAATGATGAGTGAAATGAGCATGGATTGTAGAGCCACAAGGAGATACAGGTTGTTAGACATAATATCCATCAGTGTTCAGTTTCTTGTAAGGATATTGTTGCCATGGTGGTGGTATCCCCTATGACTATGGATTCTACCATTTCTAATATTACTCCTGAGGTTGAGGTGGTGCTTTACTTGGATAATATTATGTTGGGTGGAATTACTACTTGTAATTGCCTTATGGATAATGCAATCTCTTGGGTGGTTACTTCCTTGCCAATTTTAGATTCAATGCATATACTCTAGATTCTTGTAGATGTGATACTATAGGAAAACATCCATTAGGATGTTCATATTAGAAAATTTGACATTCTTCATTATCTATTTTTGAATTTTTAACCTCATCAATTATGGTAGCCTTATATTTTTATTGATAGTGCTTCTTACTTGTATCTTTTCTTCTTCTTCTATCTCTACTACCCTACTTCATCTTCTCCTCCACTATATTAAGAGCAGTTTGGAACTTCTCATACAAGTTGTTCCATATTTTATCCATCTTAGCTGATATTTTAGTAACAAATTTGTGGATTCTTGGAAAGTTTTTCCTTTGCACTAGTTCATCTTATGGTTCTTCCATCTCTGAATCATAGAAATGCATCTCACTTTTGTGAATGAAGGGGTTCATGTTATACTCTACATTTTCTCTCTTCCTTAGCTCTCTCCTTCTTCCTTTACTACCTGATCAATTAGCCTTTGGGATCTCATATCTCATAGCCTTCCTTGGGCATATATGCAAAGATTTTCTTTGGTTTTATTTTGAAGTCCATCTATAATGTGATGAAGCTATTACCTTTGAGAAAATCCATGGCTTGGGCATTGGTGTAATAAGGAGTAGTACTTGCCCAAGGTTGGATCCAAGGATTGATGATTTCCTTACTTTGATCTTTTGATTTATTTCCTCAAGTTGGATACTTGAAAGTACATCAAGTTGGATACTTAGAAGTACTCCACCTACAAATGGATTCTATTTCTAAAGACTAATACCAACTTTCTACTTTTTTAGTGTTCTTGGAGATAGTTTTAGCTTCTACCACTTGTTCTCAATGTTTTATAAGGCATAGACATAATGGAATTCTTGTAGATGATGTTGAGGATTAAAATTATGTCCTCCTTCAAACTTAGGGATATTGTTCATCTCTAGCCTTTTAATCTTACTATCCTTTTGATGCATGGTGGGAGTTCAAATTTCTTCTAAAATATTAAGCATGTTTCTAGTAGTCGACAATGGTTCATCATAGTCATTGTGTTCATGATGGCCTCTATCATGACCATGCATCCTATGATGAGACCTATTATGCCTCTTCTCTTGATGATGCTTCTCTTTCTCATGTGGTTATCTATGCTTCTAATTTTCATCATCATCATGGGATTTTCTATCATTTCCATCTTTATCTGGATCATTCCTCCTTCTTTCTTAGCTACGACTCCTTGTGTTAGAGTTTGATGATGAGGAGGATGGTGAAGGTGAAAGAATAGGAGAATGGTGCCTACTAGTCCTTTGCTTGATCTTTCTCTTTTTCTTTATTTTTTTTCATGTCCTTGGATAAACAACTAGGAGATCTATCCTTTGATGTTCTTTGGGTCTTGGATTCTATCCTTCCCTCACTAACGTTCTCCAAGGTTGACTACAACCATTAGTGAAGGGTATCATCCTCAACAAAAGGAGGATAATCTACATTTTGAGAGAGCCTTGAGAAGAAATTAGGATCTTCTTTCTATGACTATAGAAATAGTGGTGTCAGGAACGTTTTTCACTTGGAGGTTTCATAGCATGCCTCTATGCATTTATCTTTCCTGAGATGTGCTTCTATGGATTGATAGTCTTTGGAAGCATGGCCTATTGCTTCATATTTTGTCCTTGTTGATTCAATGTCCAACCTCATAAGTTGGGTCATGAGAATGGCAGGAATAAACTGATTGTGGGAGGCA
>MNCI01030702.1:0-23668 GCA_015680685.1 Gnetum montanum | reverse complement strand
GGGTGTGGGTGGGGGGTAACATAATGTTGTCTTCCATATCCCTCTAGCGTAAATGCTAATCCTTATGGAGGATGAATGTGAAATCTAGATGGTATGAATTTGGATGAACATAGACTATCCTCAATTTCTGAGGCTTCTCACCAATAGTCCTTTTAGTCCTATGCTATTATTTATTGGAATCATCAATGTGCAGTGGAGATTCAATCCTACAAGAAGATGCCATCTTAATAATGTGTATAAAGTGTGCCTTGAGATAATTTTATTATTATTATTTTGTATGAAAGATTACTTGTTATGTTTTTCTTATAATGATTTTATATGGATTTACTATTTAACAATATTTAATGTACTTAGCTAAACTAAGTCCTCGACAACAGTGCTAATGATGAGCACTAGGTAGTCCTTCTGCCTAATCATATGAATTACAAGTATTTACATGTGATTTGGTTAAATTTCGTAAACTTATTTATCTAAGTTGTCGATATTTCCAAACAATGAATAATGTAGTTGTAAGTCATTGTCTTTTCAATCCACACTTGTATTTATTTGTGTGTATAGTTAAGTGTGGTTGAGGCATAAGATATTTATTTTTATATGTTTATTATTTTTTTCCTATTTTGCTAGATGATTGAATAAGGATTTAATAATTGAATTAATTAACTAATCAATTACTTCATTAACTATCCTTCCTAACATGGAGTATCCATTCCCACTTTTCGTACACATCTTGAACCTATATTAATGATACTAGGTTATCATGTGTATACTAATGGGTGTGCTAAGTATCCACTATTGGAATTATTAGGCATTAATATGTTATACTCAAAGTGGTCATAATCACATGCTTATGAATAATAACATTAATTACTTAAGAATAGTAATGTAAATTGTGTGTAAAGTAAAGTGCTGAAAAGTAAAATTATGCTAATATAACTGCTACAATGGATGGAGGAAACTTCAATTTTATTTTTGTTCATGAAAATGTGTCTAGGTAAATATGCACTTGAGTACAATGTTGTACAATCTCATAAATCCACATTGTGGGCACTTAGAGGAAAATATTCTAACTTTCAAAGGATGAAACTACAATAATTTGGCTAAGGCTAAGACTAAAAGGTGCCATAAATGTGAGGGATGTGCATATTTATATAGTCAATGATTGCATCAACATTGACGTACTTAAATTAATGCATCCTAGCATGCATTGATGAGTGATGAGTCATGATTTTATCAGCTCCAATATTGGATATCTGATATCAAAGCCTCGATATTAGATATGTTATATTGGATCCTAGGAAACAATGTCGGATATCCAATATCATCTCTTCTATGCTAGCCTATAAATACAACACTTAGGTGCACAATTAGGACATAGTTTTATTGATAGTTTTATATAGCTATCTCATGGATTTTTGATTTCTAGTCCTGTTGTTTCCCAATGCATGTCCATAATGTAATGTTTGTAATTGTACAACATTCTTATTCGAGTGTGATGTACTTGGATACATTACATGACTAGCAATAAAGATCAAGATTACTTCCATCATTGTACCATCCACTTAGATTCATTATTGCTTTTAATTGTTTAATTGTGTCATGTTTTCCTTAGTTAATGTTTCCATTTATTTCTCTTTATGATTCCTATCATTCAGTGGAATAAGTATGACTAATTGTGAGCACTTAAGTATAATTACTTGGTAACCTTGTAGTGTATCGTTTGGTAAGCCTAGTGACATATGCTTGGTAATCCTAGCGGTAGTCACACAAAGTCCAAGGCATGTGTGGACAAGTAGGAATTGATACTCATCACACATACGCTGGTTTAGATTTTACTTTCCACTATTAATTATTTAATTAATTTATCTTTTATTGTCATTAGGAGCAACATAGGGCTAGATAACATCATCATATGCCTCACTTTGAACTAAATCATACGTGATAAGCTACCACTAGTCCAAGTGGGAAGATAACAAACTATGATCAATGCATAATGATGTAGATGCACAGCTAATCCCATCCATAGTATTCAACTGGATCATGTATGAACACTTTTGATTCATATGGTTGGATGTAGAGGTACCTTGTTGCTCATCATTGGCGTCGTTGCCAGGAATGGTGCTAGTTATATAGATTAGTTATATGATACACTATCACTATACATGCATTAACAATATATCTTTTAGAAAATATTGAATCACACACATCATCAACTAAAAACAATGTCTCTTTCACAAGGAAGAAATAATGCATTGTATAGAGAGAACATTCATCGGAGAACTAACAAAATATATGTTGAAGAAAGTTGGAGTGACCAACCTTATGCAATGGTTTCATATGTTCATGACCACCTTGATGACACTCAAGGACTACATTCAACTAAGACAAACAACCCTAGAGGAGATGAAGCAAGTCCTAGACAAGGGAAGGCCTCAAGGCCTAGGACCTCCTTGAAATCTAGAAAGGATAAATCAAGGGACCCTGAGGAACACCATAGAAGCCATGTCAATCCTTCTAGTTTCTCATCTTCCTCTCCCCCTTCAACATCAAGTTCTGATGAGGATGAATGTAGGTATGGAGATAAATCTTCACTAAAGGTTTAGAATAAAAACAAAAATTGAATCCATAGGAAAAGCTAAAGACAACAACATGAGCATAAACAACATCATCATGATCAAATGAATAGGAATAGAAATTTTTACCACAACATGTTTGATGATGATGAACCCTTGTTGGCCACTAAGAGCCTAATGTAGATTATAGAGGTAGTTAAGATATCTCATAGGCATCACAAAGAGAGTCACCTACCTAGGCTTGATATGAATAATATTCCTAAGTTCGTAGCAAGCTATGATTCAGATCCACAACATCATTTAAAAGCCTTCCATGAGGCTTGTGTCTCATACAACATTGAAAGTGGGTGGTAGAAGCTTAAGCTCTTTCCCAAGACACTAATAAATAGAACCAAAGTGTGGTATAGATCATTGAAACCAAATTCAATCTGAAGGTGGTCCACAATGTTGGAACTCTTCAACAAGAAATACCAAACCTATGCGAGGGTGTCCAACTTGTAGAGATAGATCCAAGGATGGAGACAAGAACAACATGAACCCTTGGACATGGCATTAGATAGATATTATTCTCTATTAATTGATTCCTAGACCATGGTTTTTCTAAGGAAAGGAAACTTTTCCACATCATAGATGGGCTTCATACTGAAATAAGGGAGAATCTTAGGATGTATGCTTCAGGTTAATTATACAAGGTATGAACCCATCAAATTCAAGAGCTAATTGAGCATGTGGAAAAAGAAGGAGAGATATGAAAATGGAATAATGTTGAGAAATCTCACTGGGATCCAACCCTTCAAAATATGTAGGTCCATATCTATGGAAAGGAGAAAGAGGTTGCTCTTGATAAGGTGATTTTGCAACGAACCTTGTCGATACAGAAGCCTATCGATGAACTTAAACTAAAGTTTAATAGAATGTCAAAGTGTATATATGAAAAAGTTACAACTCTCACAGAAATTTTAGAGGAGAAAGTAACATAAAATGAACTAAGAAATCATGATAAACGGAGGAAGAAACACCCAGAAACAACTAGGAACACTTTTTTGCAAATAGGAAAAATGGTTGAAGAAAGTGAGGCTATAGACTCAACCATAGATGAAGATAATGGATGTAACATTTGCATATATGACCATTAAAAGGGCCATTACCCAATCTTGTTACATCTACATGAGTATTGGGTAGGTGCATTAAATATAAAGTTTGTATAGATGTACATGCCTAGGAGATTTCCTTTTGCACATGGTAATGATAGCTAGTCCCATAACCAATAGTACTATCCTAGGGGGACTTATTACCAACCTCAACACTATCATTAACTCTAGTGGTAAAACCCACAATCATAGGGGAGGCCATGACCAAACTAGCCCTATCCTTCCTGTTTTCCAAAACTATATGGATATTATGTTCAACACCCTATTTCTCCAACTAGTTCTATGTACTCTACTTTAATTGCTACTATCACTCTCTTGAGTACTATCAACCCATGACATCCCCTAAAGGATCACCACCTCATGCCTTTTACCATCCCTCCTTCCCTCAATATTCTCATACTCCACCTCATCACATGCCATCGTTACCAACATAGGAATATTCAGCACCACAACATTAACAACTTGTGCTACAAATGTGCATAGACATGCTGATGCTAGTAGGTTCCCACTGCAAACTTAGAAACATCCTTTCTTTAGGATAGGCCCTAGGTGGAAGCACAACACTCATGAACCTACCACATCATTCGAACCAACACAATGCCAATCTAGTGCAACACCTTCCTTTTCACAACCAATGTCCTTTGATCCTACGCAAGGGCCACCATTCATTTTTACTCCAACACCTAACCACAACAATGAATCTAGTAGTGTGGAAAGACAAACGAATCCATGGATGCTGTATTATGCTGAAGGGTGCAATTGTGGGCCATACCATCGCAATGTTAACACAATTCATACCCTAACTCACCATACGTTTAACAACAAAGTGTGTGAATAACAACTTATCTATGCAACCACCACTAAACCAAGAGACACCTAGTGGCTCAAGAATGAATGGTTACCAATGTTTTATACATGCATGAAGCCTGCCTATCCACTTATTAATTCTTGCCATGGCCAAATGCTTAATCATGGGGGAAACCCCCCATTCTAACCTTCATAATTAATTAGTGTTTTTCATCTTTTTATTTTACAATTTTTTATTATTTTCTTATTTCTTAATACAATTTTTCCTATCCTTTTCAACTTTTTTCACTTTTTTTTCATTTTTTATGTTTAGTAATCTCGCTTGTGAATAAAATGATCATGTAGCCCATTGAGATGAGGTTTTCTTTGTGTTATCAAGTCATAAGGGACTAATTATTCAAATAATAAGTTATGTCATCCATCCACTCATTCCATCAATAAGAGGTTCTTACTTTGGTCATAATGATATTCTTCTACATGACCAAAAGTAATAATAAATTCATAATCATCATGCTTGGACAGAAAAGTAAAAAACCAATGGAGAATGTGAAGGGTGTGACATCAAGGGGATTTTTGGATTCTCTTTGGCCACTTCTATATGTTTTATCATGTTGCTTCGATTGTGCTTATATCCTTGTAGATCTAACGCAAAATGGGAGTATGAGTAAAATAAAAGAGGCACTCAATAAATTTATGAGGGTTCCACTAGAAAGACATGTTACCCATGCTTGAAGGTTGGCAACTTCTCGAGATTACTTCCATCAAAATAAATAAATAAATAAAACATGTCATAAATAAGCTCCTTCATTGGACAAAATTTCAAGTGATACTACTCCTTGCAACTATGGTAGTCTTATGGTTGTCAGCCAAATTGATGAAAACAATGCAATGTCACTAACATATGGTTTGAACTTGGTTTGAATCTTGGAAAGAATGGCTAATGATTACTTAACCATTAATAACACATAAGGATTCATTATTCCTTTGGTAAGATTCCTTACGTTCCAATTTCTACAATCCTTTCTATAGTCCATCTCATCTTCCTGTCTATATGATCCTAACTTTTGGTTCTACATAACAAAGTTATTTTCTCAAATTGGTAGTTTTAACATGTGTGTTTTGTTTCACAAGTATGCATTGCATTCAACCCCTTCAGTGCATATGAACATTTTTAGATGTGGTTGTGCAAGGGCATTATGGGTTGGAGCCTGCTTTGGGAAGGATCCACTTATGTAACTATTGTAACTTGCACTTATTTAATACAACCACATCATCCTTTACCTTCCAAGTGCATAATAGTTAACTTTCATGCTTTCCCTTATCATGTAATTGATCTGTTCCACAACCTAGGTCTCATGCCCCTTTTCTTGTATCTTCAAAAGCTTTTAATGTTGACAACTTCATCTTCTACACTTTCAGTGCCTAAGAAGGATTTCCTACTTACCCTAGAACCATGGACCTAACCTAAAACCTTCCAACCAACCCTAGAGCTTTGTTTTTCATGCTAAGTACCCCCATTTTATGAAAATTGGTGAACCCTAATATCAATTACTCAATATCAGGTTAGCCTCAATGTCGGATACATAATATTGGATCCAAAAAAACTATATATATGAACCTCATGGTGTCCCAAAATTCCATTCTCATTATTTGCAACTAGGGAAGTTTTTCAAATTTTCTCTCATGACTTAGCGCTCTATGCAATCAACTTCTACTGGTGATATTTTGCTCTCTACCTCTTTGATTCTCGTACTATTTGAACCTATTTGAACTCAGAGTGTTCAACTTAGTTGTGGGGGTGGGGGGTGGTTGGGGAGGGTGTGCTTGCATGGAAACCTTATGCTAATTTTTTGAAATTTGCTATCACCCAAAAGGTATTATAAGGGTAATAATGTTAAAAACCTTAAGTTTTATAATGAAAAAATAATCATATTAATGTTAGAAACTTTTACTTTTTCACCGAAGGGACCATAACCATCATAATAAGCCATACATAAGGAAAAAGAAACTAACTACAAAAGGTCATAAATGAAGATTAATGCTTTTTAGGAATTTTTTTTGGAAAACTTTCTAACTCTGCAATCATCTAACCTAAATAACTTAATGAAAATAAGGTCATGAGTAAGGTATAAACCTATTAATGATAAATAACAATACCTTAGTAACATTTGATTCTTGATTGATTATAGATGGCCCTAAAAAGAGGAGCATAAGAGGGACCTTCGCAGGGAGCAAGCAAATGCCCAAGAGGTGGCAAGGGCCAACAAGGCGAGCATGCAAAGCTTGAGGAACAACAAGCCCAATTATTCAACATCCATCAAGAGGCTCCTATTACAAGACAATCACTCCAAAAAGTGGCCGTAGAACTTCAAGTTCCTATGCAGGGACAACACTTCCTGTTGTTCCCATAATGTCTTAAGGTCATTCAAGAAAAATCCATGTTAACCATGGTCATTGTGGAAATGAACTTCGGCTCGTTTATGACATTTTCTCTTGAGGCAGTTCGGATGCAACTTCAAGTGTCATTATTATGAACCATCCTTTCATACAGTGGTGAATGGTACATTGGCAAAACCTACCAATTCTCGCACAAGAAGGAAGAAAGTATCATAGTTAACATTAGTAGAGTCATTATTTTCTTCTTGGCCAAAGTAATCATAGAGGCTCTAAATCTACCAAATTAGGGGGCTAAGTTAGCACATCTGTCCATGAGGTCTGATCCCAATACCAAGAAGCTATGGCTAAATTAGGCATACAATAAAGATTGTAAGATGTATAATGAATTAACTCTCGAAGAGAGGATCTACTTCAAGATAGGCAAATATCATCTCTTCCCCACCAAAGGGCTCAATAGAATTTCAACGTACATGGCCAAGGGAAGTGCCATACTAATGGGAAAATACATGGTCAACCTTTCCCAATTATATTATATGAAAATTCAAAGGTGGTTTGAAGAGAAGAAGGTAGGGAAGCCAACACTTCCATTCCCTTGCCTAATCCAGAAGTTGTGTAAATGTGCTAGAATCCTGGGGTACAAAAATGACATTCCCAAGAAGCATTAAAATATTTTCTTCACTGAATTGCTTAAACTTACTGCACTAAGGAAAGATCTTAGTGAGGAAGAAGAACTAGAGAAGAAAGTGGGACTAGATAAAGAAATAGAACAAGAGCCTGAATAGCGTCATGAGACACAAGTTTTGCCACCATCGCCACAAGATTATAGGCTTGTAATGAGCTATTTGCAAAAAATTACTGAACTTGTTAGTTGGAAAAGCAAAAATGAATCAAACCTTTTTAGAGTCATTAATGATGCCATGTAGCTCACTATTTTGGTCGATCCAACAAAGGGATAGATTTTGCTACAATTAGGAGGAGAATCCTAGTGGTCATAACACAACTCTGGTAATGCCACATTCTTTTAGGTGATGCTTGAAATAGCTGAAGGTGGCACAGTAGTGGTTATGCAGCATTAGGATGCAATAGGCATAATAGAGGTGATAATAGATCACATTAATAAATCTTTCAATTTTCTTATTGTGTCTCTAGTAGATTTGATTGGAACTAGAGATGCACAAATGCTCACTGGGACTTCAATGACTCATGCAGCCTATAAGGATGTATTAGATTGAGTGTTGCAGATAGGACTAGTAATGGCCACCTTGTTTGACATCCCTAATGATGTCACTATAGTACAATCAGACATCATTTTCACCAAAGGAAAGTTGTTCATGGCTAAGACCACAGTAGACCATGTGGAAGTAGAAGTGCAACACTTGCAACAAGAGCTAGCTACCTTGAGAGATGAAAGATGGGACCCTACTTGGTTTGTTGTGCTTAACTAGCTAGATCAATTAAGAATAGAGCCATTGAGCAAATTGATTAAAGAGAACAAAGCTACCAAGCAAGAAAAGAAGAAGGTGGTCTGGAATATGTCTGAATTGAAGCATAATCCTATGTCCATAAGAAGGCACTGACCATTGCCCAAGAAGAAAATAAACAACTTGTTGCTGAAAACTCAAAGTTGACCATCATAGAAAAACAAAAGAATGTTCTGGAAGAAAGTGTCCACTAGTTGAGAGAGAAAAATTGGTGAGAATCAACCAAGATATCAGCAAATTGGCCAAACAAAATAGAACCATCTCGATGGAGGAGGTTTGCATCATTTGATAAAAGTCTATAATTGAAATAAGTGTGTGGTACAATGAGGCCAAAGAACATGAAAAGGTAAAAGAACACTTCCAAGACCAGGTTGGCATGTACAAGAAAATCAACAAAAAATAAATCCAGATGGAAAAATATTACATCAGAGCCATGTCAGTGCAAAATCCTAATTGGCAGCCCATCCTAGATAGTTATGCATTGATCAATCAAGAAAAAGTGAAGAACAAAGACTTGCAGATTAAGAACTTAAAGTAATACATAGCATTGGCTAACCTTCAATATTCCAACCTTGCTATGTTAATAGTAGGTCGATCAAGAAATGAATTAGAGTAGTATGTAGTGACTAGCTATGCATTATATGAAAAAGAGTTTAAAGATAGAAAAGATGCTTTATAGAAACTCCATGTGGCAAACTCAGAATTAGAGATGAACAAGGCTCAGTACCATGGATAGAAAGATGTTTCCTTAGACCTAGCAAGGAGACTAATATATCATCATGAGTTGAAAGAAAAGGCTAGGATCTTTAAGAATGAATGACGATAGTTTGTGGCCTAGTATGTGAAGGCCAACAAAATGTTTTTGCAGCTACCATGTCCTTGGGACATACTGGTGCTAGCACACATTAGTTCAGTAGCCTAGATGGTACATGACCCTAGAATAGAGGAAGAAAATTTGCAAGTGCTACTCAACCGCTACAAATTTTAGAAGCTTGGTGACAAAGGGAAGTGACTGATGGAGGAGCCACTATCTCCGGGAACTACATGAGCTTTCCCTAGTCTTGTGTCTTGTAATATTATGTTCAAATTTTTGTAAAACACCACTATGACATGTAAGAGTTAATTTGTTTATTTGTTTGAGCTAGTCAATAATCCCATACCTTCTTAATATTTTGTGATGAGCGGTAAGGTACCCCTATGCTCAACCATACGAATCACAAGAGTTCATGGATGACCTAATCGAATTTTGTGGATGGGACTAGTTATGGTATCTAGATTGTTATGCTCTAATCACAATTCATTGTCTTCCCACTTAGACTAGTGGTAGCTTTGTCACATATATTTTAGTCCAAAGTGAGGCATATGATGTTGTCTAATTTTATGCTACTCCTAATGATGACAAAGAGATGAATTAATTAAGCTAATGAACAATGAAGAGTAAAATCTAAACTAGCCTATGTGTGATGAGTATCCACTCTTAATTGTTTGTACATGCCTTGGACTTCATGAGACTACTTCTGAGATTTCCATGCATATGTCACTAGGTGTGCCAAATGATACACTATTGGATTACCAAGTACTTATAGTTAAGTGCTCATGACTAAGGTGTACGCATTCTGCTTAATGACATGAATAGTAAATAGTAATAAATAGAAATGTTAACTAAAGGGAATAGTAAATAATTAAAAATTAAAAGTAATAATAATCTAAGTGGATGCTGCGATGATGGGAGTAATCTCAATCTTTATTTGTAGTTATGTAACATGTCCAAGTATTTCACACTTGAATAAAAGTGTTGTACAATCACAAACATCACATTGTGGGCATGCATTGGGAAAATAAGAGGACTAAAAAAAATAATCTATGAAGAAACTAACTAAAAACTAAGACTAAAACTATTTTTTCTATATCTCAACCGTGCGCCCAAGTGTTTTATTTATAGGCTAACATGGAAGAGGAAATATCGGATATTCAACATCACTTCCTAGCTCTACCCAATATCAGGTATCTGATATCAGGATTGGTAGATTCATGACTCATCATTTTGTAAAGAACTTATTCCTCATTTTGTTTAACTTTAGGACAAGTTTTCATTTAGTTGTGGGGGTATGATGAGTCATGATTTTTTTATCTCTAATATTGGGTACATAATATTGGATCCTCGATATTAGATACATGATATCGAGTCCCAAGAAATGATGTTGGATATTCAATATCATCTCTTTCATGCTTCTTGGTCTCATTCTACCATGTGATGATTTCTATTACTAATTTCTATCGAATAGCATGCACCTCATCCATTAAAAGGGTTCTATTTTCTCTGGCCAATCTATTGATGTCTTGGTTGACCCTCATCAATTATTCTCTCAACTAATGGACACTTTTCTCTAGAATATTCTTTTGCTTTTCAACTGTGGTCAACCTTGGATTCTTAGTGGCGAGCTACTTATTTTCTTCCTGAGTGGTGGTTAATGTCTTTTTATAAGTATAGGATTATGCATCAGTAGTAGAGGCATTCCACACTACCTTTTTCTTCTCTAGCTCTATAGCTTTGTTCTCCTCAATCAACTTGGCTAGTAGCTTCATCTTGAATTGTTCTAGCTCGCCAGGTGCAACAAAATGGATAGGGTCCTGTCATTTAGCTCTCAGGGTGTCCAACTCTTGTTGTAATATTTGCACTTCTACTTCTACATGTTTTACCTTAACTTCAGTCATGACCAACTTTCCTTTAGTGGTGATAAGATTTGACTATGTTGCAAGGACATCACTAGGGATGTTAAACAAAGTAGTCATCACTTGTCCCATACACACTAGTCAATCCAATACATCTTCATGCATTGGAGGAGTCATCAGAATCTTGGCCAGCATTTGTGCATCTCTAGCCTCAATCAGATCCATGAGGGGCACAACAAGCACATTGAATAATTCTTTAATATGATCGATTATTACCTTTGCTACGCCTAACGCATCCTAATGATGCATTACCACAACTATGGCACCTTCTCTAGTTTCAATCATCACTTGGAAGGATGCAACATTTGTAAAGATTTTCCTGGACCACTAGGATTCTTCTCCTGATTGTAATGAGATCTCTTCCCTTGTTGGATTGGTTGAGACAGTGGGCTATATGACATCATTGATTACTCTAAAGATATTAGACTCATCTCTTCTTTTCCAACTGACAGCTTCAGGGATTTTCTGGAAGTGGCTCATTAAAGGTCTATAATCTTACGGTGGTGGTGGTAGAGCTTATGTTTCGGGGCACTATTCAGGCTCACATTGTACTTTTGCTTTGGGCTCTACTTTCTTCTCTAGTTCTTGTTCTTCACTAAGATCTTTCCTTGGTGCTGTAGGTTTAAGGAGTTTGATGAAGGAGGCATTCTAAGCCTTGCTAGGGATATCATTTATATATCCCAAGATTCTAACATGTTTGCATAACTTTTTAATTAGCAAGGGAATGGGAGTGTTGGTTTCCCTACCTTTTTCTCCTCAAACCACCTTTGAATTTCAATGAAGTAGACTTGGGGAAGATTGGCCACGTATTTTCCCATTAAGATAGCACTTCCCCTGGCTACATATGTTAAGATTCGATTGAGCCCTTTAGTGGAAAACAAATGGTATGTATTGATCTTGAAATATGTCCTCTCCTCCAGAGTTAGTTCATTATATGTTTTGTCTCCTTTGCTATATTCTCATTTTAGCGATAATTTTTGAGTGTCAGGGTCAGATTTGATGGATAGATGGACTACCTTAGCCCCTTCGTTTGGTAAATTAAGAGTTGCTGCAATTTCCTTGACTAAGAAAGAGACATTAACTCCATAGATGTTTATAGTGGTGCCTTCATCTTTGTTCTGCTAGAATTGGTGGGTCTCACCAAGGTACCATTTACCGCTATTTGAAAGAATAGGCCACAACGGTGATGCCTGAAGTTACATTTGAATCACTTCTAGAGAAAACTCCATAAATGGATTGAAATTCATCTCCATGATGACTATTGTCAACTTGGACTTTTCTTGGATGGCCTCAAGACATTTAGGAGGCAATGTGAGATGTTGTCCCTACATAGGAGTTGGCGGTTCTACAACCTCTCCTTGGACCAACTGTCCTGTGATAGAAGCCTCTTGATGAATGCTAAAACATTGGGATTCCTACTCCTCATGCTCCACACGTTTGCCTTGTTGTCCATGGCCACCTCATGGATGCTTAGTTGCCCTTTGTGAAGGTTCTTCTTATGCATCTCGTTTTGGATCCATTTAGAATTAAGCAAACATCAGGTGTTACTAAGATGTTGATGGTTACCATTAATAGATGTATACCATACTCCTAACCTTAATTCATTAAGTTCTTAGTTCATATGATTGCAAAGTTAGAAAATTTTTTAGGAAAAATCCCCAAGAAGTGTTTATCATCTTTTACAACCCTTCGCAATTGGTTCCTTTTTCCTTATGTGTGACTTATAATGATGGTTATGGTTTCATGGGTGGAGAAATTAAGGTTTCTGAAATTAATATGATTGATTATTCATGATAATACTTAAATTTTTTAACACTCTTACCCTTATAATACTATTTAGGTGATAGTAAATTATCAAAATTTGGAACAATTTTTCCACATAAGCACCCTCCATGATTAACTTGAACACTATGGGTTTAGATAGGTTCAAACAACACAAAAATTGAAGTAGTAGAGAGCCAAATATCACAAGTGGAAAGTGGGGTGTGTAGAGCTCTAAGTTGCAAGAGAAAATTTCAAGAATAAGTTTGGGCACTGCAGGGGTCATATATATAGGTTTTGTGTGACTCGATATTGAGAATCTAATGTCATGTCCCACCAGATATCAGGTACTCGATATTAGGATCCAAGAATAAGTATCTCATGGGGGTATAGAGCATGAAAAATGAAGCTCTATGATTGGTTGGAAGGTTTGAGGTTAGGTTCATAGTGCTAGGGAAAGTGGAAAATTAGTTTGAGTCATTGATGTGAAAAGCTTTAGAAGAAGCAAGAAAAATGGCATTGAAATTAAGGTTGTGGATGGATTAAGCTACATGAGAAGGAAAACAACAAAATGTCACAATTATGTTCTTGGAAGGTTAAGAATGATGTGGTTGTGTCAAACAAGTACACATCACAAAAGCTACACAAGTGGATCCTCTCCAAAGCAAGCGTCAACCATTAATGCCCTTTTGTAACAACACCTAAAAATGTCCATAGGCATTAAAGGGGTTGAATGTAATGCATACCTATGAAACAAAACACACATGTTAAAACCACCAATTTGAGGTAATAACTCTATGTTACACAAAACCACAAGTTATGATCACCCAGACAACGAGATGAGATGGACTGTAGAAAGGATTGTAGAAATTGGGACATGAGGTGTCTTACCATGGGAACAATGAAATCTTGTGTGTTATTAATGGTTAAATAATCATGAGTCCTTCTTTCTAATATTCAAACCAAGTCCACACCACATTGCAGTAACATCGCATTGTTTCATCATGTTGGTGAACAACCATAAGACTATCATAATTGCAAGGAGTAACATCACTTGGAATTTTGTCCAAGGGAGGAGCTTTATTATGGCACATGTTTTTTTTATTCTAAGAAGCCACCAACCTTTAGGCATGGGTAGATGTCTTTCCAGTGGGACTTGTGGATGTTTATTTAGTGTCGTTTTAGGTTACTCTTACTTCCATTTTTCATTAGATCTACAAGGATATGATTACAACCTCAACAACATGATAGAACATATAGAAGTGGCCAAAGAGAATCCAAAAAATCCCCTTGATGTCACACCCTTAACATTATGCCTTGGTTGTGCAATCTTCTGCCCACACATAATGATTATAGATTTATTATTAGGTTGGATGATGGAAAAGATTATCATTATGACTAGGGTAAGAACCTCTTATTAATGGAATGAGTGGATGGATGGTCTAGTCTCAATGTCTAAATAATCAGTCCCTTATGACTTGACAACATAGAGAAAACCTCACCTCAATGGGCTACATGATCGTTTATTCACAAGTGAGATTACACAACAAGAAAAATGAAAACAAAAAATAGAAAAAATTGGAAGAAATAGGAAGAATTATTTTAAGAAATAGAAAATGACAAAAAATTGTAAAACAAAAAGATGAAAAACACTTAAGAATCCTAAAGCTTAGAATGGGTGGTAACCCCCACGACTAAATATTTGGCAGTGACAAGGATTAATAAGTGGATAAATAGGATCCATGCATGTATGAAACATTGGTAACCATTCATGCCCTAGCCACTAGGTGTCTATTGGTGGTGTGGTGGCTAGGTAGAAAAATCGTTGGTCATACACTTAATTGTTACATGTATGGTGGGTCACGGTATGAGGTGTGTTAACGTTATGGATGTATGGCCCATGATTGCATCCTTGATCATAATATGGTATGCATGGATTTATTTTGTCTCCCCACATTATTAGATTCATTATTTGGGTTTGGGATTGGAGTAAGGATGGATGGTGGCCCTTGTGCATGATTAGAGGATGTCAATTGTGAAAAGGAAGGTGGTGCACTAGATTAGCATTATGCTAGTTTGGATGATGTGGTGGGTCCATGAATAACTTACTTTTCCTTATGGCCTTTCCTCCAGAAGGGACATTTCCTATGTTGTAGTTGAAGCCCACTAGTGTAAGCATGTTTATGCACATTTTTAGCACAAGTGGCATTTATTTGTTGATATTGTGATGTTGAACCTTCTTGTGTTGCTGGTAGTGGCATATAATGAGGTGGAGTATGAGAATATCAAGGGTAGGATGGATGGTAAGAGGAGCAAGGTGGTGATCCTTTAGGGGATATCATGGGTTAATGGTACTCAAGAGAGTTGTAGTGGAGATTTGAAGTAGAGGATGTATAATTAGTTGGAGAAACAGGGTGTTGAACATAATATCTGTGTGATTTTGACAGATAGGGCTGATTTGGTGGTGGCCTCCCCCACAACTGTGGTTATTTCCACTATAGTTGATGACCATGTTAAGGCTAGTAATAAGTCCCCCTAGGATGGTATGATTGGTTGTGGGATTGTCTATAATTACCTTGTGGGAGAGGAAATCTCCCGGGCATGTGCTTTTGCACAAACTTCAAATTTAAGGCACCTGCCCAATACTCCTATAAATGCAACAAGACTAGGCAATGGCCCTTCAGATGGTCATATATGTAGATGTCACATCCATTATCTTCGTCTATGATTGAGTCTATAGCCTCACTTTCTTTAGCCATTTTTTCCATTTGCCAAAAAGTGTTCCTAGTTATTTCTTGGTTCTGTATCCTTTGTTTATTGTGATTGCCTAGATTTTTTTGCATGATCCTCTCTTCAACTTTCTCAATGAGAGTTGTAACATTTTTATATATATCCATTTATAAATCCTACTAAACTTTGCTTCAAGTTCATCAATAGACTTCTGCATTGGCAAGGTTTGTTGTGGAATCACCTTATTGAGAGCTACCTCTTTCTCCATACCATAGATATGGACCTTTGTCTATTGAAGAGTTGGGCCCCATTGATATTTCTTGACATTCTCCCATTTGCATATCTCTCCTTCTTTTTTCACATGCTTGATTAGCTCTTGAATATGATGGGCTTGGAGCTCGTATAATTACCTTGGGACATACATCCCAATGGTCTCCTTTATTTCATTATGAAGTCCATCTATGATGTGAAAAGGTTTCCTCTCCTCAAAGAAACTATGGCTTGGGCATCTATTCAATAAGGCATAATATCTATCTAAGGCCATGTCCAAGGGTTCATTTTGTTCTTGCTTCCACTCTTGGATCCATCTCCTCAGGTTGGAAACCCTTGCATAGGTTTGGTATTTTTCATTAAAAAGTTCTAGCATTGTGAACCATCATAAGATTGAATTAAATCTCAATGATCTATACCACACTTTGGCTTTATCTATTAGTGTCCTAGGAAAGAGTTTAAGATTTTTTCCACCCACTTTCAATGTTGTAGAAAGCACAAGCATCATGGAAGGCTTGTAAATGATGTTGTGGATCTGAATCATAGCCTCCTACAAATTTAGGAATATTATCCATATCAAGCCTAGGTACACAACTCTTTTTGTGATGCTTATGAGACATCTTAATAGCGTCTGTGATATGCATTAGGCTCTTAGTGGCCAACAAAGGTTCATCGTCATCAAACAAGTTATGAGGAAAACTCCTATCTCTATTTGTTTGATTGTGATGATGCTATCTATGTTTATGGTAACCTCTTTAACTTTTCCCATGGGTTTGACTTCAATTTTTAGTTTGACCCTTTAGTGGAGCCTTATCTCCATATCTATGTTCATCTTCATTAGAATTAGATGTTGAAGGGGAAGAGGAAGATGAGGAATTGAAAGGTTTGCCATGGCTGCTATGGTGTTCTTCAAGGTCCTTTGATTTATCATTTCTAAGTTTTGAGGAGGTCTTAGGCCTTGAGGCCTCCCCTAGTTTAGGACTTACGTCATCTCCTCCAAGATTATCTATCTTAGGTGATTGTAGTCTTTGAGTGTTGTCAAGGTGGTCATGAACATAAGAAAATCCTACATAAAGTTGGTCACTCTAATTTTCTTCATTGTATATCTCATTATTTCTCTAATGAATGTGTTTGCTATATAGTGCATTGTCACTTCTATGTGAGAGAGACATTGTTGTTGGTCTATGGTGTGTGTGAGTTAATATTTTCTAAAAGATATATCAATAATACCTTTACAACGATCATGTATAATATAACTAATCTAGATGACTAGCACCATCCCTAGTAATGATGCTAATGATGAGTAGCGAGATACCCCTACGCTCAACCATACGAATCATAATTGTTCATGCATGATTTAGTCGAATTTCATGGATGGGACTAGTTGTGCTATCTAGATTATTATGCTCTAATTTTAATTTTCCATTTTCCCACTTGGACTAGTGGTAGCTTTGTCATGTATGGTTTAGTCCAAAGTGAGGTGTATGATGTTTTCTAATTCTATGCTACTCCTAATGATGAAAAAGAGATGAATTAATTAAGCTACTAAATAATGGAGAATAAAATCTAAACTAGCCTACGTGTGATGAGTATCTACTCTTAATCGTTCATACACACATTGGACTTTGTGAGGCTACTTTTGGGATTTCCAAGCATGTCACTAGGTGTACCAAATGATACATTGCTGGATTACCAAGTACTTACACTTAAGCACTCATGACTATGGCGTACACATTTTTCTTAATGACAGGAATAGTAAATAGCAATAAATGGAAATGTTAACTAAAGGGAATAATAAATAATTAGCAATAAAAAGTAGTAATAATCTAAGTGGATGTTGCAATGATGGAAGTAATCTCAATGTTTATTTCTAGTCATGTAACATGCCCAAGTATGTCACACTTGAATAAAAGTGTCATACAATCATAAACATCACAATGCAGGCATGAATTGAAACAATAAGAGAAATGAAAAAAAAAAACAATCTATGAAGAAACTAATTGAAAACTGAAACTAAAACTATTCTTTCTATATCTCAATTGTGCAACCAAGTGTTGTATTTATAGGCTAACACTGAAGAGGTGATATCAGATATCTAACATCACTTCATGGCTCTAATATCGGGCATCCGATATTGGGGCTCTAATATCAAGTATCTGATATAAGGGTTAGTAGATTCATTACTCATCATTTTGTAAAGAACTTGTTCCTCATTTTGTTTAACTAGAGGATGAGTATTCATTTAGTTGTGGGGGTATGATGAGTCATGATTTTTTCACCTTTGATATCAGGTACCTAATATTGGAGCCTTGATATTGGATACATGATATCAGGTCCCAAGAAATGATGTTAAATATATGCTATCATCTCTTCGATGCTGGCCTATAAATACAACACTTGAGTGCATGGTTGGGACATAGTTTTGTTGATATCTTTAGATAGTTGTTTCATAGATTTTTGATTTCCAGTTCTATTGTTTCCTAGTGCATGTCTGTAGTGTGATGTTTGTAATTGTATAGCATTCTTATTTAAGCGTGACATACTTGGACATGTTACATGACTAGAAATAAAGATCAAGATTATTGCCATCATTACAACATCCACTTAGATATATGATTTCTTTTAAATAGTTAATTATTTAATTGTTTCATGTTTTCCTTAGTTAATGTTTTCATTTATTGCTCTTTATGATTCTTGTCATTAAGTGGAATGAGTATGACTAATCGTGAGCTCTTAAGTGTAATTACTTGGTAACCCAATAATGTATTATTTAGTAAGCCTAGTGATGTATGCTTGGTAATCCCAGTGGTAGTCACATGAAGTCCAAGGTGTGTGCAGATGATTAGGAATGGATACTCATTTCACGTAGGCTAGTTTAGATTTTACTTTCCATTATTAATCAGCTTAATTAATTTATCTCTTATTGTCATTAGGAGTAGTATAGGGCTAGATAACATCATCATATGCCTCACTTTGGACTAAACCATTCGTGACAAGATACCACTAGTCCAAGTGGAAAGATAGCGAACTGTGATCAAGGCATAATGATTTAGATGCACAACTAGTCCCATCCATGGAATTCAACCAAATCATGCATGAAGACTTGTGATTCATATGCTTGGGCATAGGGGTACCTCATTGCTCATCAATGGGGATATGTCGACAAAGCTGCATCTATGTAACCTATATTATAGATGGTGCTTACTTTGGAAGAACATGTCTTATCTACACCTTACTATATGCTGTTAGACTTAATTTCTCAATGCCATGGTCTTGGCTAAATCCTTAGTTAAAAAAAGAATTTATGAATCAAAATCCAAGGTTAGAAATCCTTTCTAACCTTTATTTTCATGGGGTGTGACCCATTAAAGAACAACTTACTATTGCATGTAGATGAGAACATCTAAATGATCTAGGGTTCGTAGTACCAAGTAAAACCTAGTCATAAATGTAATGCTTTATCTTATTTTCTTTTCTTATTTTCACTTCCAAAGATTTTCCAAAGTTAGTAAATTTGAAAAAATTCTTGTAAAATTCCAAGTTATATTAAAGACTGAATCAAAATAATTTTAGAATACTCAAGAAACAAGTTTTTACATATCCTATAAAATTTTCCAAAAAAAAAAAAGAAAATAAATTGGATAGAATTTTATTAATTTTTCCATATGAAAAACCCCAAAATGACCAAAATTTAGCAAAATCTTAGTTTAATCATCATCATCATCTTCATAGCCTTATTCCAACACAATGGGATTGGTACATGAGTTTTGTTTCATCATTTACCTTTATAAAGAACTAAATCTTTATTTATTTGTAATTTTTTCAATTAATCTTCAATCATATTTTCTCATATCTCTTTTTGATCTTCCTTCTAATGGCTTTCTTAGAACAATGATGTAACAAATTTTTAATAGGTTATCTAATCTTCTTTGTACATGTCTAAAGTGTCTAAAATGTCATTATTCTAACTTATTTGAAATAGCAACAACTTTAGGTTTTTCTGTAATACCTATATTGTGTAATTTATATCTTCTTGTAACTTTCAACATCAATTTAACTATTCACATTTTTGCCACATTGATTTGTTATCCATGCTTCTTGTGTATAACCTAACATTTAACATTACATAATATAGTAGATTTGATGATTGTCTTATAAACTTTTCTCTTTAGTTTTATTGGGATTCTTTTATAGCATAGAATACAACTAGCTTGACACCATTTTAACCATCTTGCCTCAATCTTATTTCTTATATCTTTATCAATTTCACTATATGATTAGAATAATTATTCTAGCTAGTGGGATGATTTATGGCTACAAACTTTTGGCTTGAATTATCACTTTTAGTTCAACATTATTTATGATGTTATTAAAATTGTATTTAGTATATTTTGTCTTGCTTCTGCTAATTTTTAATCCTTTGGATTCTAGAGCATGTCTCTAATTTTCCAATTTAGAAGTAATATTTTCATGAACTGTATCTACCAAGACTATATCATTTGCAAATACCATACATAATGAAATTTCATCTTGTATTTATTTTATTAATTTATCCATAATAATACAAATAACAATGAGGTGATAGCTTAGTCATAAGAGTTTTTTCTTAGTAAATGTAGGTCATAGGTTTGATTCTACTAGGTAGCACTAAGTTATAATTTTTTTTAAAAAAAATTTAAAATTGGTCTAATAGATCCAAGGAATCTTTGTAATTTTAGTTTGAGCTTCAATATGGATTAAGTATAGATCCTTGATGTAGACCTACTGTGACTAGAAAATCAAATGTAAGTTCACAAGCTAGTTTAATTAGAAAATTAGAATCTCATCTTAGGAATAGAAAATAATAAAATAATACAAAAGAGTTGGATAGTAGAAAGGAAATGCAAACCTCAACAAAATATGGTAGCATTATAGGTAGAAAAATTTTAATAAGCCATACACAATCTCTATAGCACTTCAAACTCTCTCTCTTTCTCTTTCTTTTCCCTTCCAAAACTCCTATAATCCTTTTTCCTTTGCTTCTAATAGAGGAACCTCAAGCATTTTATCAATACAAATGAAACATAAATAAAGAATAAGGACCTATTTATAGGGTTAAAGGCTTACATGCAAGGTAACATGTATCATTTTTTAATGAAGAAGATAAACATAGATATATAGTGGCTAGGGCACAACTGTAAACAAATAGTATGAAAGAGAAATTGCTTTGATTTAAATTTAGAGTACTAGAATTCATCATTGAGAAGCATAAACAAAAAATAGTCCTAAAGAAGAAAACCAAACAAAACCAGAAGTGAATTGATTAGTTTATTGCATTTCTCATTCAAAAGAAGAATTGCCATTATTTCTCGAATCCTATAATCCTATTAGATAGAACAAAGTTAACCAAAGAATAAGTAGGAACATGTTTGTTGAAGACAATATAGAGGTCTTGATTATACTAAAAATAATGTAAAAGCACTAGGATTAAAACTTTAATCTTGCAATGTTGCCAAACGATTTATACTCTTGACCATTGGTTGAGGGAATTTTCCAAGTTGGAGATATTAAAATGAAACCTTGTAATATATTTAAAATAATTATAAAATTTCAAATGATTAAGGCATAATTAGTTGTTTCCTTTTCATTATGGTACCTTTCACAAAATTTTTATCCACTAAGCCTTTATGATGAAGGATTGTTTTAGTAGGAAGCTTATTATATAGGTATTTACTCATAAAACTATGATGCCTTGGAATAACAATAACCTTCCACTAAGCCTTTTTAAGCTCATTTTTTTATTTTGAGCAAAGGTCATGTAAGGTTTTTAAACATTATAAATGATTTTATCTATTCAAGTTATCTTGTTTTTATGTCATTAAAGAAAGCTGGAAAAGAAATTTTATGCTTCTTCAAATCTATGCTAAGCAACAAAAGTGTGAGAATGATGAGACGCAATATGCACAAGCCATGATATTGCGTACGCGATATCGTGTCGTCCCCTGCGATATCGCGTACGCGATATCACGGTTCATCGTCAAATCTATAAATAAGAGGCGGCACTCCCCTCATTTCAATATAGAGGCTAGAAGTAGCGAAGCTCTGGCGGATTGATCACCCCAGAGATAGAATATTTTCCATGTGCCCGTAGTAGGAGTCCCCCAAGTGAACAGTTCTTTATTCGAGCAGCTTTGTACCTAAACGCAAGTTGTGTACGACAATAAAGATGAGCTTTGTGGATAAACCTTGCAGTACATAGATAGGTTTATTTAATGTTATTTATTACTTTCCTAGTAGGAGTATGAATTGGTTACAAGCATTGACGAATGTATACGGCTAACCAAGGAATCGGCTACTCATCGCGATTAGATTCTCTCACCCTTATCTCCTAGAATGTGGGACGAGTACGACTTGATTATCAGCATCTACGGATGTGTATGGCTAGTCAAGGAATCGGCTGCTTATCACACTTAGGCTAGTTAGGTGCCTCAGTACGACTACTTCGAGCACGTGCGTTACATGTGGTAATCCCAGTAACGATTAGCGTTTCGTAGCCATAGTTGCACAGTTCAGGGTGTGTACAGTAAGTGGGAACGGATGCTGACACTAGTTAATTTAGAATTAGGTCCTTACTTAGAGTAGTTAGTTCTCTCAACCCTTTGCTCTTAGCGTAGAAGATAAAAAACCATAAAAGACCATAAAAATCATATACCTCGGACTTACTTAACCATACACCATGACAACAAGAAGTAAGTCTGGGAAGACAACGAATAATTAACCCCAAGTGTTCCATGGGGCATTTAGGTATTTAGTCTGCAGAGTTCGACCAGATCGCGTGTGCTACGCTCGTTTCATATGGTTGAGTGTAGGGGTACCTCGCCACTCATCATAGGCGTCGTTGCTAGGGACTAAGTGTTTGTACGTCAATTAGAACATTAGGAAATCTTTCACATCGTTGTGAGCCTTAACGAACCTTTGGGTTAATTAGTTAAATAAGAACATATATAACGGTGAAGAGCATACCAATAAAATGGCTTCTTCTCATAAGGTTAACTCACCTAGGGATAACACAGAAGACATTCAGCAACATACACATAACCTAAACCATCCAAGTCCTAAACAGTATAAGATAGTTTATACTCATCCCAATGAGTATATTCCTGATTACACTTTTATCCTCCATTAGGATGAACAGTTGCATTGGAGAGATTTGTTTGGTAACATAGTTTTACCACCAGATCGATTTGTTCCGAGCATGCTCTTCCATGCCTTAGCACAAATTGGCATGCAGGACTTATTCGCTGAATATGTTACTGGAGAATATGATATAAGGGATTATCATCCCACCGCTTTGCAACGTATGAGGGATGAAAGGCAGGAGAGCCAACACTCATTACTGAAGGGCAAGGTCCCCCATGTCCTTAGTGAAATAGGAGATGAGGAACCCCTCATAACAGGTTTCTTAGGAAATGATGTTCCTCCTCCTCACAATGGTGAAGAGGTTAGGCATCAGAGCCTTCGATCAACTGTACATGCTATGGGCTCTGATCCCCATGAACACCAACTGTTCACGGTAGGAACAACCACTCACATTAAGGATGGACACTTTGATCGTCATTACGATCAGGGCTGAAGCAGCCGAAGAGAAGGTAAGAAACATCGCCACGGCGATGGATTCCCTTCCTCTTCTCCTTCATCTCACCATTCACACTCTCCTTCCACATCTGGGCGCAACCGTCATGAACACAACAAAGAGGGTAAAAGTAAGGGAGATGAAAGACCTCGATAG
>MNCI01030700.1:828-75216 GCA_015680685.1 Gnetum montanum | reverse complement strand
CATGGATTAAGGCTAGGAAGTTACAACTTCCACATAAAGTTACAATTATATAAATAAAAGCTATAGTTGGAAATGTCCATAAATCCCCCTTTTTATAAAATAGCTATACATATAACTTTATATATGTATATTTAGGAACAACATAAAGGTCAATAAATAGAATTTGATCATCTATCTCCCCTTGGCCATGCTGCAGAAAACTTTATATATTTAATCATATCTATCGAGCTCACGTGTTGTAGACGCTGAAACTAGGGTTACAACTTGCCGTGTTAAATTCTTGGTCATTGTGAATGCTGTCAATGTTGCCTAAATTCAGGCGTAGTCTCTGGATATGCTACCACTGACGATGCCTAAGCAGAGCCAAACTGAGTGCAAGATCATATGAAATGTGTGGTAGGGATGAATGGGATGGCTGATGAGGAAGTGCCCCTGCACCTAATGAACCCTATCTTGCAGCATACCAATACAAAAATACACATAATCATGACACTGGAACTCGTTGGGCTTCATTTGCATCAACAAACTCCTGAACTTGGAATTTTCCATGGAAAATAAGAAGCAATCAAGGACTTTCCATTCACAGACGGTGGTGCCGTGGAACAGGGTGGGCCACGTGTAGATCACCACCGGCACGATGCGGTCCAAAAACTCCACGAACAGGGCACTGAAGCGCAGTAGAAATGGCTCACGACATGTCGTACCCTTGAGACAGATGGCCAAGTCATCCCACGCCAACAGCTTTTGAATGGTACTTGCATTCTTCTCTTGATCCCTGGCCAGTCCCACGATGAGTAGCGGCGATATGAGCTCCATGAACTAACTTATGTTGTTCGTCACAGCGCTCATGTTGCAGCCTAGCACCACCAACACAATCATTGGGTCCAGAAGCATTCTGTGGTTGCAAACCATAAGGACTCCTCCTTCTTCATAAATGTATATCTTAAACCACTTCTCCATCTCCTTGTAACTCCAATGGAAAACTCTGGCGTTGCGGTAGACTTCACCTTTGGGGACATACTAGCCAGGGACACTGTCGGGAGGCTTGAATTGGGGCTTGGCAGTGCTCCTGATCATGGATCTTGCCCTATGCAGCTCTGCTTTCACTAGCCTGGTGTATCTTTTATAAATCATAAAAATGGATTTTCATCGTAGACGCAGGCATTCAAGAAAAAAGCTAAATCTTTCGCTCATCCGTGGATCATGATAGGCGGGTTCCATCTTAAGCGCAGACAATCTAATACAAGCTAAACTTTCACTTGTTGACAGACCCTCCCTTTTATGATTGGTGCTAAGTTTTTAACTTTTTTGATGTGATCCATGCCTCCATGATGTTTATAATGTTGTGCAGTATGCCTAGCTTGTGAAAAGTTTCATAGAAATCTAGAGAATCATGAACGAAAGAAAGAAGGTATCAATTCCATATGCATGGTAATGGTAATGGCATTAGTAATGCAAAGGAGGGCCAATGAAATGATAATGATGACAGTGCTTTATGCTGCTTTACTAAGAGTTGCTTCTTTACTAGGAGTTTCTGCTTCTGCATCGTCATCTTCATCTTTGGATACAGATGTGGATGCTTTGCTATGGTAGGCTTAGACTTGTCCTGGTTAGATGTCTCAGGTGTGCTTTCCCCATTTTTATGCAACCTCACATTTCTGACCAATAGTGAGTTCTTTGGACCTATCCCAAAGAGATTGGTAGACTGGGGCGATTGCAATATTTAGATCTCTCCTCAAATGTCTTGTCAGCACCTATCTGTTCCATGAAATGGCCAAAATGTGCCAACACAAGGCATGGAAGAAGGGAGAGTAGGGAACTACGTAGACACCATAGATTCTATGAACAAGATGATCACGAAGAACCCCTACTCACAACTAGAAGCATGCTAGATATAACGGAGGCTATAAGAGTTCCCAAAAGGCACCAAAAGAAGCTAAAAGTTGGTACCAGTCCTTAGAACCAGAATCCATTTGGAGGTGGAGTACAATGTTAGAACTGTTTAATGATAAGTACCTAATGTACTCTCGAGTGTCTAACCTGCGAAAGCAAATCCAAGGATGAAAGCAAGGAAATCATGAACCCTTCGATGTTGCCATGGGCTACTATTATGCATTGTTACATCGTTGCCCTGGCCATGATTATTCATAGGGAATCAACTACGTCATCTCGTGGATGGACTTAGGCATAAAACAAGAAGAACCCTTGGAACGTATGCTAAAGGAAGATTATCAAAGCTTAGGTCTCATCAAATTCATAGATTACTAGAGAAAGTAGCCCAAGAAGAAGGTGAGCTACAAATGAGAGAAAGTGCAGAAGAATACAACCGAGATCCTTCCCTCTAAAAAAGGGGAGTGAGATTTTGTGAGGAGGAAGAAGAGTCACCACTCGAAAATATGGTGAATAGGAAAACTTTGCCTCTCCAAAAGTTAACAACAGAAGTATCAGCAAAGGTAGACCAAATGTGGAACTCCCTGGATATTAGGTTTGAAACTGTTCTTAAAATTGTAGAGGAGTCTAGGGAGCAAGGTAGTGACGACGACAAAAAGAAAAAAAGAGAAGTGGAAAATGCATGTAGCAAGGGTAAGGGTAAAATGGCCATCACAGAAGAGGTTGTGGATTTAGACATAGAGATTGATGGTGGATGCAAGATATTCCAATATGACCATTCTAAGGGATGTTTCCCAATGATCTCACATCTACAAGAGTTTGGGGTGTATGCACTCAATCCATTACTAAATAAATGACAAAAACCCCAATAGTTACCTTATCCCCAAGGTAACCCAAGGTAGTTCCACCAACCTTGAACATATTATCCAAATGGAACTCCACCACAACCCATTGAGCAACATCAACAGTGGAAATACCCATAGTCATGGGGGATGCCACCACCAAGGCAACAATACACCTACCGGCAACTGGACCTATATGGCTACTATGTGTAGCATCCAATCTCTCCACGTGACTCTGTTAGTCACATTACACCACAACATCACTACCAAGATCCTGAGTATTATAGAACTCCTTCTCCTAGGGGAGATAATCCAAAAATATACCATTCTTCAAATCCATTTGCAAATCTCACACCAATAGCTCCATTACCACCTACTCCAGCAATGCAAGGGGAACTCCCTACTTAACTGCAGCAACATACTATCACAAGGGCTGTAAATACTCAACCTGTTGTTGGTTCTAACAACCATATGAAGAAAAAAACCTTTCTTTAGAGCCAACAGTCCAACCAAGCCCTTACAACCACAAGTAGTTGAACCTCTGAATGCCTCTCCATCAAATAAGCTTTAGAGCTCCCTTCGAACCAAACACTAAGCTCAATGCAAATGGTTATGTTAAAACATGCTATAATTGACTAGATTAAGGTTGGCCACCTTCCTAGGAAATTATCTAATCCTGGAATCCCCCTAATCTATCTCCAAATCACTGGGAATGAATCATGCAAAGCTCTTCTAGATTCATGTTCCAAAGTTAACTTAATATCACAAGAAATGTACAAATCCTAGAACCTGCCTCCATTAAGGAAGAGCAATATTTGCCTAGAGCTAGCTGACCAATTCATCACTATTCCCTTGGGATTGGTGGAGGACATCATCACCACTATGTGTGGGTGGTCATACCCAGCTGATATCCTAGTGATACAAGTGAATAACGGTAAAGAGGACTTCCCAATAATAATGGGAATGGCATGGCTAAGTATTATGGATGCACACCTAGGAATCTACAATCTTTCCCTGGAAATATCTAAGGAAAACACCTTTGGAAAGATCAAGAAGAAGAAGGTTCCATGCATCGCATATAGTGATACATGGTGCAATTGCGTGCAGAGATCATGGGTTGTGCAAAGTTTAGCATTACCTACATGCAATCCATATGCAGAAGACATCAATATACAAAAGTGCCTCTATGCAGCAACCACACAATAAGAAGACACCTAGTGGCTGATAACTAATCAAGAGAGCAACTCACTAATGTGCATGGAACTAACTAAGGGAATAACTTGCGCTTATATTAAAAGCATAGATGCACTAGAGCAAGTCTGTTGCCAACTTCCAAGCCTTAAACTTGAAAACATCAAGTGGGGGAAGTTGGAAATTCCTAAAAAATTCAAACAAGAGCCCTTAGAATTGAAACCATTGCCCACTGGTCTGGAATATATGACCCTTAAAAATGGAAAATCGGTAATCATCAACGCAAGACTTGCTTCCAAACAAAAAGGAAGACTGCTGGAAGTAATAAACAAGTGGCTAAAAGCCTTTGCGTGGTCATATCTTGAATTAACTGGAATAGACCCTAGGATATGCTAACATAGGATTTACATTGACCCCTCCATGAAACCTCAAAAACAACTGTAGAGGTGATTGAACCCAAAATTGAAGCAAGTAGTAAAAGAAGAAGTAGAATAGCTTCTTAAGGCTATGTTCATATATCCCGTTGCTGATAGCGAATGGGTTAGCCCTTTGGTGATCGTGCCTCAAAAGGAAGGAAATGGACAGTGTGCNGAGCAAGTGCTAAAAAGATGTGTAGAAACCAACTTAAGGCTCAACTAGTAGAAAAGCCATTTAATGGTCCAAGAAGGAATAGTACTTGGGCATAAGGTTTCACATGCAGGAATAGAGGTAGATCCAGATAAAATTAGGGTCATCCAAGGAATCACCCATCAACCGAAAATTGTCAAAGACATTCGGTCATTCCTTGGACACACTAGCTACTATAGGAGATTCATTGAGAACTTCTCTAAGGTTTCCAAACCATTGGTAGAGCTAACAAAGAAGGACATATCATTTGAGTGGACCAAAGAATGTGAATGAGTATTCCAAACTCTGAAATAAAAGCTTGTAGAAACTCCCATTCTACAAGCTCCTAACTGGTCTAGACCATTCCACATAATGACTGACACATCCAATTATACTTTAGGAGCCATAATTACATAGTTATATGACCAAAAATGCCCTTACTACATCCACTATGCAAGTAGAAGTATCATCGGTGCACAACTTAACTACACAACTACAAAGAAAGAATTAATGGTTGTAGTGTTTGCACTGGATAAGTTTAGGCATTATGTGTTAGGTTACAAAGTGTTCATCCATACGGATCATAGTGTAATCTAGTTTCTTATGAACAAAATAACGATTAGCCCTTGTATGATACAATGGCTGGTAATCCTACAGGAGTTTGATTTAATGATGGTTGATTGAAAAGGCACTGAGAATGTAGTTGTAGATCATTTATCTCATTGTGCTGGGATAGAAAAGAGGATGAATATGTAATGTCTAATCATTTTCTTAATGAATCCCTCTTTGATGGAGTAGTGAATAACCAACCCATGGAGACGAACTAGTATAGTAGCATTCTCACCTATCTCCTTACCCAACAAACAATAGTTTCTTCACAAATCCAAGAACTTCATGGAGATCAATGGACAACTTTACAAAGTGTGTCCTAATGGCTTGGTTCGATGGTGCATGCCCAAGGTAGACCAACTGAGAGTTCTCCAAGATGCTCATGAGGGCCCTTGTGGGGGTCACTATGTAGGAAGATGAACAACTATTAAGATCTTGCTTACAGGATATTACTAGCCAACATTATTTTGGGATTCCCATCAATTTGTCCAATCTTTTGATCTTTGCCAACATGATGGGGGAATTACTACTAGAATGGAGGATCCACAACAATGGATTCAACCTTTAGAACCCTTTGACATTTCAGGAATATACTTTATGGGACCCATTACACCAATGTCCAATGGAAAAGCTTATATTGGAGTTTCCATAGACTATCTAACGAAATGGGCTAAAGCAACTACTATTATAGATTGCACATCATCTACAGCTACACAATTTGTGCAAAAAAATGTTTTAAATATATTTGGTGTGCCATGTGCACTTATCTCGGATAATGGAAAACACTTCACAGGTGTAACTTTTTGAAAGCTAGTGCAATGCTTAGGGGTTGAACATAAATTGACTACACCTTATCACCCCCAAGCTATTGGACAAGTTGAAGTCACCAATAGGGAGATCACTAAAATATTAACTAGGAAAATTAGCAAGTATAGGTGAGACTAGAGTACTAAATTGAATGATGCTCTTTGGGCATACCGCTCCACCTGGAAACTCCCTATAGGCTACTCTCCCTATGAGTTAGTATACGGAAAGCTTCCAATGCTTCCAATTCAAATTGAGATCCGTACACTATCCATGGCTTGTGACCTCCACCTTGATCTTGATCTAGCATAGAAACAAAGGTTGACAACTTTAAACATGCTAGAAGAAAACTGATTAGCTGTCCCTGTCATCAAATGAGTTGCACAAGGCATATACCAAGAAACATCATGACTTGAAGATTCAAAAGGTTAAGTATCAACCAGGAGATAAGGTTCTCTATTGGAATCCCACACATGTGCCACAACACAAAAAATTTCAAACACTGTGGGAAGGACCTTACATTATTCATACAACCTTTTCTTTAGGGGCCATGACCATATACAAACTTGAGAGCCTTGATAAGAGATTATTAGTCAATGTGCAATAGACCAAACCTTTTCATAAATTTAGAATGACTAGTGCACATAATACCTCTGAGAAGGGATGACCCTACTCATTATTTTGGATCTCCTCCTTCCAACTTAGTCATGGGGGAGACAACCACCTCTACTAATCATTTGAGGCCCTCAGTTCCTTTTTAAGTTTTTGTTTTAGACATTTTTTTTTTACAAATTTCTTTAACTTTTCTTGTTTTTTTTACAACATTGTTTATGCTATTTTCATTTCTTTGTGTGACTATTAGTTTTGTTTTTTTTTTATTTTCTTTATTGGTTGTTTTGATTTTGTTAGATTTGTCACCTAATAAGTGCTCCTGATGGTGGTATGAACTGTATTCTATGGATTACTAATGTTTGGTTTTTAACTTTGAGTTATAATGTTGATACTAAGGTATGGTTCTTTTGATATAATAGGCAATGAGTTCATGTCGTCCATGCATCCATAAATTTCTATGATCTCTCTTAGCTTGGAACTGTATGGTCCCTTTCTTAATAATAAAACTATTAACAAATTGGTGACTAGGCATTTCTCAAACTGAGGAAGGATTCAAGGACTGAAAAGGATATAACTTTAAGGGGATTTGATGCATGTCGGCCATTATCTTGGGTGCTTGGATGTTTTCTTATTGAGTTTTCCTTACCATTTCAACATTTCTCCATTATTGGGAAGCTAAGCCAATACAAATAAGTCTTTGCATGGTGTGGTTCTCATACAAAAAAAAAAAATAACACAGTGGGAATTCAAAGCACACCCCTTAGACAAAATAATCCTCTCGACTACAAGCACTAGTTATGAAACTAAAAAAATATGTCCCCTCTAACTAAGGCCCTGTCTCGCTTCCTACTTTTCCCTTTCTTGTTTTCTCAGAATGGTGGTGACTCTTTGGGAAAGCATTCTTATTACTTCAAGTGGATGGATTGGCCGAGTGTATTAATGTGAAGTCATTGGAAGTGGATTGTTTGAGGCTGGATTTGGAATGGGACCTACTTAGTAATATTAATCATACATACACAAGGGGTTGTACACCACCTTGTTCTTGGAACTCCATTCCATGCTCTTCTCTTCTCCCCATCATTCTTTCTCCACTTTCCACCTCATTGTCGATTGTATCAGTAGTCTATATTTTGGTTGATGCATTGTTTTCTTTTTGGTTACGACTTTAACTCTTGCTTTCGAAAGACTCTTTGAATGTGGGATTGTCAGGGCATTAAGGGCATGAGCCTGCTTTGGGGAGGACCCACTAGCATTCCTATTTGGTGCATTAATTAACTTATTTCCCTTAAACATTTCTACAATCAACATTTTTTTATTCATTTCCATCTTTGACATCCATTTTATTGATGTTGCCATTGTTTCTTTTTCTCCATCTTTCTTATTCCTTATCTTTTTCCATTCTATCACTACCGAAGGATCGCTCTTAGTCATGGGGGCCCCGATCCAGTTTTTTTAATTTTTCAAACCCCTACACATTGGGTAGTCACTAGTGTTATATCTCTAGAATCTGTATTAGCCATATCACAACTCAGACCATGGATCTTACACCGAGGCAAGGTATCAACGGTATTGTGATTTACTTATCCTTGCTCATATGTGACTGTGTTGTGTGTGCAGATGGCAATCATACAACAATGGACTAGACCTGGAGGAAACACTGAAGATGAACTGGTGTTGAAATAGTTGTGCAAGGAACAAGATTGATAGCGCAGTTATGGATGGACAATGGAAGGTGCAATCCTAGCATCGGTAGCAACACGTCTTTTTCTTTTCTCTCTCTCTCTCTTCTTTCTTAGCTACCAAATAAGGTTGGATGTCATTTGTGTATAGTGTTCATTCTTGTAGTCATGAACACTAATATTGTCATGTATTGTAATGATTGATCCATTCACATGTCATCCCATTTACCATTAGTTTTCATTCAATTCAATAATCCCATACCTTTCCAATATTTTGTAAGGAACTTGAGGACGAGTTTTCATTCAGTCATGGGGGTATGATGAGCCATGATATCGCATCTTGCC
Source organism: Gnetum montanum (assembly GCA_015680685.1). Lineage (NCBI taxonomy): Eukaryota > Viridiplantae > Streptophyta > Gnetopsida > Gnetales > Gnetaceae > Gnetum > Gnetum montanum. The sequence continues at coordinate 66,638 of MNCI01030700.1, read as the reverse complement.
TCATCTTCTATAAATCAGAGGCAACGACCTTGCATCTGAGAGTTAGACTTAGATCCTTAGCTAGATTCTAGCAGTTTAGTCATTCCAGAGTTAGAATAATTTTAGTGTGCCCATAGTAGGAGTCATAGACTAAAGAGATCTTTATTCAAGCAATTTGTACCTGAGCACAATCTTGTGTACAGTAATAAAGATGAACTTTATGATAAACTTGCAGCATACATATTAAGCTAAATAGTAATTAATGATTGTTTAAATTCTTTTCTAGTTAATTAATATCCTTCTCAACCTTCAACTCCCTTAGTTAAATACACTTAGTACGACCACTTCTAGCATGCATGTAGCACTTGGTAACCTAGTAACGATTAGCGTTTGGTAATCCTAGTAGCGTTGCACTGGTTCAGTATGTGTACGACAAGTGGGAATGGATACTGGTGTTAGGAACATTTAGAACTTAGTTAATGAATAGTTAATGTATGTTAGTTACTTAGTTCTCTCTCCTTTCCTTTATTAGCAGAAGACATAAAAAGAGAAAAAGCTATAAAAATCATATACCTCAAGCTTACTTAACCATACAACTGTGACAATATAAGTAAGTTTGGGAAGACAATGATTGATTTACCCTGAGTGTTCCATTAAGGTGCGTAAGCACTTAGTCCTTGGAGTTTGACCAGATCGCACATGAAACACTCATATTCGTATGGTTGAGTGTAGGGGTACCTCGCCACTCATCAATACCTTAAGTTCTTAAACCAAGAATAAGCTAACGTTGCTTTAAAACAACTCCATGAGGAAGGACATATAGGATGTTGTTCATTAGTTCATAAAATTGTGAAAGCTTCTTACTATTGGCCCACTATGATTAATGATGCTTACAACCTAGTGAGAACTTGTATCCAATGTCAAATGTTTAAAGGAAAAGATTCCAAGAGTTTAGCCCCTCTACAACCTATAATAGAAACTAGACCATTTGCACACTGGGATATAGATTTTATTGGAGTAATTAATCCATTGTCTATTGCCTTATACAAGTTTATCTTAACAGCCATTAATTATTGCACACACTGGTTAAAAGTGAAAGCAACAAAAACCACAACATCTTGTGAAGTTATTTGCTTTCTAGAAAATGATATAATTTCTAGATATGGATATACTTATGCTTTAGTAGTGGACAATGGACCTACTTTCATCTCTTTAGAGTTTATAGATTGGTCTAGGGAGCATAATATTATTGTTAAAGCTATAATCAAATAGTATCCCCAAGGTAATGGTTTAGCTTAGTTGTCCAATATAATAATATTAGATGGAATTAAGAAATTGATAACCCAAAATCCACAAACTTGGCTTCAGAAATTAAAATGGACAATTTGGACTAATAAAACTTATTATAAACAACTAATCAAAACTACACCGTATGATTTAATATATGGACAAGAACCAATATTGCCAATAAATTTGTAGATTTCTACATATCAATTCTTTTTAGATTATTTATTAACTAGTGAACATCTAATCTCACATTCATATGATATTTGGAATTTGGAACTCAAAAGGATCAAAGCAATTGAAAATCTATTTAGTCATCAACAAACTATTAACAAATGATTTTATAAGAAGTATATAGCCAAAGTATTTCAAGTAGGAGATATGGTCCTTAAGAGAGATAGAACATCTAGTTAAACAAGTCCCAAAACTAATTTTTCTCCTATGTGATTAGGTCCATACCAAGTTACAGATGTCATTAGCCCCAATGTTTATAAAACTATTGATTAGCAAGGATACAAATTAAATAGAAATTTTAATGCATTTCATTTAAAACATTTTTACTCAGGTGCCCCTTGTGAACACTTGGTAGATCCTTAATTCCATGCTTTCTTCTTATCCTTCATGCATTTCATTTGTATATAGTTACATTTGCATATTTTCTTTGCATTTCATCATTTTCTCATGCTTGTTAAGTTTACCATCATCTCTTTCTTAGCTTAGTGGTTTTGGTTTGATCTATTTGTGCTTTTAAATATGATTTTAATAATCATTATGATCATTTGAGTTGCTAAACATTGAATCATCATAACACCATTTGAAAATAACACAAGAATTATGCTCTCTCTATAGTATTCATGTTATATCATATTATTATTACATAAGATCTCCTTTATATGATATAATTTCATAATTTTATGATTCTTCCCAATCTATTTTAAAGTTTTGGTTTTATTAGTTATGTTGGATAATGGAGAATGAGATTTATGCTAACTTATCATGTTATTATCATGGTCATATAATGTATAACATGTGAGTTTGGAGAATGGTTGGCTACAATCACTAGGTCACCTTAGAAAATCCCATTTTCTCTCTCATAAGCCCTAGCCCTCAAGTGTAATGATCCATGGCTATCCTATGAACAACAAGATGATGTGTGTTCCTTTTCACTTGAGAACCCTTAGCCATCAAGAGACCTACTATGTTGTCATCTAGCTTATAATTAAAGGCACATGCATGAGGGTTGAACTACACCATGGGAAAAGTTTTCGAAAGAACCATGTTCTTTGGTAGTGTAGCTAATTGGCCAAAATCATGTTGGAATTCCTACCTTAAGAATGAAGTGCATCATGGGAAAAGTTTCCTAAAAAAAAGAGAGAAAAATGAGAACCATGTTCATTGGTAGTGTAATAAGTTCTTAAGTGTAATGGGGTCTAGCAACTATCCTCACCCTAGCCTCCATTCCCCTTTTAAATCTATTTTAAAAAAATTTAAAGAAAAAAAGAAAAAAATATTCTCCTAAATTTTTCCTTACTGTTTTTCACCATACCATTGTATTTTCAAAAAACAAAAGAATAAACTAAGGAAAAATCTAAAAGTTGTGGCTAGCTATGGTCTGAATGAAGCATGTCCTCTTCACCAAGTTTAGTATAAGCCTTGTGCTCAAAGTAGTTCTCATGCTAATTACTTTTACTTGTGAGATGATCAGAAATGATGCTTTAATTATAAATTACAATCAATATATATTTATCTATATATTTAAAATGAAAATCTATAAAGCTATGCATTAAGGCTTGATTAATCAAGGTGGTGTGTAGGGTGGCTCAAGTTTAGTGCTTTTTCAATTATGCAATTAACTTTATCATCTTTAAGGCATTATAGTTTTCATCTAGCATTTTCTTTCTATCTTTATTTAATGGTCTTTTATTCCTTATGTTTTATACATTTTTGTACCTTTTATAACTTTTATTATTTTTTTCATCTTTGTACTTGCATGGAATTTTAAATTTTGGGGCTTAGTGTTGATGTCAATACTATCCATGCAATGCATGGAGCCATGGCCAATTTGTTAGCCCATCAAAAGATATTTTGTTTTTTCTAAGGAAAACATTGTTTTATTAAAAAAAAAAGTTACCTCAAACATAGGGTGTTTTTAATTAAATTTTATTTAGGAAATCCTTGTAATATTTATCCCTTTATTAAGGTCACTATTATACTTCAACGTGAGTCGTAACCAATAAATGTTAATTTCAAAAAGAAAAAAAAAAGACAAAAAGAGCTTCTTTGAACATTAGTCCCATGGGAATTATTTATGTGATGATAGGGTTAGTATCTCAAACCTTTTTTTCAAATGCAGTGGTTTTAATATAAATAACATGGCTAGTGGTACCTTAGTTTCTCATCTTCTCTACGCAAGTTCCATGTAATTTTGTTATGTAAATGGATTGTGACAAGCTATCATAGCTACAAACCTAAAGCTGGTGACATCATTCAAACTATAGTTTTCTAGGGAATGGCAGCATAGGCATTAATATTATTCATTTCATTCCTTATGATCTTATTTTAAGGTGAAGTTTACTTATATTGAACTATATTTCAATCCTATTAAGTGTCTAAAAAAAGAAAATCTGTAGTAACTAATGTAATGGCAGGATTACAAGTCTCAATTTCTCAATAAGGCATAGTTAGGATTTCACATTATTGATGCATAAAATTTGGACACACCAACACCAAGAAAGAAAAATTATTTGAGGAGACTATTGCCTAGGGCACCTCTCATATGGATACAGAAACTTGAGAATAGTCTCAACTAGAGAGAGCTATGTGACATTCTAAAAAATAAACCAAAGTAAAAAAATTGAGAATTTAAATTGAATGATTATTTTAAATTCAAGAATACAATAGTTAACTACAAAAATTAAAATTTTCCTAGTTCCTATGGCTATTATCGATTCATGCCATTGGTCCATCATAGATGTTGCCATAGCTGATACTGCTCATAGCCATTGGGAGAGGAAGAGATTGTTCCTGCTACAGGAAGGTGATGCCTCTCTACCGCTACCACTATAGATGCTACTGTTGTGGAGAGAGAGAGAAATGATAACGCTCACTACCCCCACTTGCTTGTTTTAGCTATTAAATGTCATCACGTGTTGGAGGAAATAGAGGAGGCTACTGGCATCATCTACCATTAGGGTAGAAAAAAAATAAGGAAGCTATTGGAGAGAGAGAAATGAACTTCACGCTCCTTGTAGATCCCATGCCTACCATCTCACCATCACTGAGAGGGAAGGAACCTAGATCGCACTATCACCACTATCGTGAAGGGAGAGGACAGGCTAGACCTTTGCACTACCACTTTCTATGATCATGCATCCACCGTCATAGTCTAAAGCTACTACTACCACTCGTAGGAACCCAGATCACCATTACTACCATCTGTGTTGCTGCAAACACATTAAAGTCAACAACACCATTAGTCAAGAGCCTATCATGCATTTTTCTATACACTTTCATACATATGCACTACACCAAAGAAAAAGAAATTGTCATCCCTTGGTTTCCTAGTTATCCCCAAGATCTAATCCCTACAGCTACCCTAGTGGAGAAAGAAAGGACCTGAGATCTGGTCCTTGCAATGATCCACACTGTGCACTATGTCACACACACTATAGCTATGGATATTTATAGTTTCTACACCATCACAATGTCTGCAACGGGAGTTACCACATACCCTAATAAAATAGGGAGAGAAAGAGAGAGAAGTCAAGCCCCTTGTTGTTTAGAGTAGTCCAAAGCTATTGTCTGCAAAGGAAGAGGAGAATCCCCATGTTGTTGCTCGTTGTTCTACCTTTATAAAAGCTCTCAACCAAAGGTAGAAAATGCCCACATCCCACATCCATGTTCACCTGTGATCATTACGACCACCACTGCCCACTACATAACCACTGTTACGATGTCCTCCACCACCATCATGATCATTTGCTACCACCACCAATGCATAACGTCCCATGTCAATTATGATGGTTACATCCTACATAATTTCTACCATGAATTACCATCATCCAACATCGTCACCCCATGATGCATGTCCATTGCCTGCCATTGTTGCAAAGCTTTGAAACTGCAACATAAAAATCACAAGGAATGAACTTGTTTACTAGGTCATCTATTTTTCCATGTTATTCACTAAATTATCACCTTTTAGTAATAGCCCTTTTATAGATGTACAAATTCTAGTTACCCCAACAGCATGGTTTTCATTTTCATTTTATTTTTTTCACCTTACTATTTCACCATAGTTTTGAATGTTTCTGCTCATGTAATGTGTTCATATATTTCATCATTTTAAGCATGTAATATGATTTTAAATTTGTTCATTTTTTTGCTCATTATTGCTCTAAAATTTCATTATTTAAGTATAGGTACTAATTTCAAATACATGAAACTACTTATTTGAAAAACAAACAACATGCAAGCATTCCTCAGATATCTCATTTAAAAGTTATTGTTGATCATGGCCTCGTGACTAGCATGGGTGATGTTGGCCTCAACACTTAGCCCCCAAACTAAAAATTGCATGCAAGTGCAAGGAGCAACAAAACCATAAACATTTTAAAATGATATGATAAGTAAAGAATCGAAAACATCACAAAATAGATAAATTGAAACTTGAAAGTAAACTATGCTAATCTAAACATGATCAAAATAACCATGTCATCATGAGAGAACTAGATGTGGGCCATCCTTACCACACCATCTTATTTAATCAAACTCTAGATATATAATTTTATTATTTTAACTACATAGATCTATATATATAATTAAAATATAATTAAGATCTCATTCCCAATCTTCTCACAAGGCAAAAGTCAAAAATATGCAGACTACTTTGAGCACAAGACTTATACTAAATTTAATGAGGACAAGCTCATGTTAGATCATAGCTAGCCACAACTTTCAAATTTTTCCTTGAGACTCTTTTTTTTTTGTTTTTTGTTTTTGAGAAAGGGAATGGGTGAAAGGGATTATTTACTTTTTTTTTTAATTTTGAAAAAATAGGTTTAAAAGGAAAAATGGAGGTTCGGGTAAGGATAGTTGCTGGACCCCATCACACTTAAGAACTCATTACACTACCAATGAAGATGGTCATCATTCTTCAATTTTTATTCTTTTTGTTTTGAGGAAACTTTGCTCATGGTGTAGTTCATTTTTAAGGTAGGAATTCCAACATGAGTTTGGCCAATTAGCTACACTTCCAAAGAACATGGTCCTTTTGTAATTTTTCCCATGATGTAATTCAACCCTAGTGTATGTGCTTTAATTACAATTTGATGGCATCATAGTAGGTCTCTTGCGTGGCTAAGGGTTCTCAAGTGGAGATGAACACACTTGACGATTGGAGCTTATGAAAGAGAAAATGACATTTTCCAAGGTCACCTAGTGATTATGGTTAGCCATCCTTTATCATCACCTATCCTACACTCAAATGATCATGATGATTACATGGTAAGTTAGCATAGATCCCATCCTCCATAATCCAACATAAATAATAAAACTAAAACCTTAAAATTGACTAGGAAGAATCATATCATTATTGAAAGATAAAATATAAAGGAGATAGTAATACGATATATTATATAAAGCATTATACATACATTATTTCAAATGATGTTATGATGACCCAACATCTAGTAACTCAAATGATCATAATGATTATTAAAACCATATGAAAAGAAAAAACCTTTCTCATGTGCTAGGAAAGAGATGATGGAAATGAAAAGAAAATATCCAGATGCAACTATATACAAATGAAATGCATGGTGAGGGAAAGGAAAACATGTAACTAAGGATCTACCAGTTGTCCATGTGGGACACCTGAGTAGAAGTGCTTCAAATAAAATGCATTAAAATTTCTAAGTAACTTATATTCTTGCATGTTAACAAATTTTTATACATTAGGGCCAATGACATTTGTAACTTGGAATGGGCCTGACCACATAGGAGAAAACTTACTTTTAAGAATTGCTTGACCAAATGCCCTACCTTTTTTAAGTACTAGATCTTCTATCTTAAAGGCTTTACCTATATGCTTTTTGTCAAGCCATTGTTTAACAATTCATCAATGATTAAGATTACAAAAATCAAGAACTAATTGTAATTTTCTTGTTCATTTTCTATCAGATGTTTCATAAGATGACTAACGTTCAATCCTAGAAGTTCATCAAGTTTTCCTTTCGTATAAGTTTCAATCTAAGGTCTAACAAGTCTAGGTCTTTGTAAATCATTGAATATAACCTCTTGAGGACTATGTTCAATGGATGTGTTGTTAAATTTGGTGTACCTTCTAATGTTTTAAGGGATAAGGTCTCATTTATATCTTTGTCCTCCCTTAAAGGTGGTGGATCACTCAAAAGAAATTCATCATGTTGATGATAAGGCAAGGTATCTTCATGGATTTCTTCACCTTCTCTAGAAGTTTGATAGGGTTGGGTAGAATCTGTATGAGAAAAAGGCTTTATTTTTGTAATTTCACTCACATGGTCATTTATAACATGTTCACTCAACCTCAATAACTCTAACATAAAGGTTAGTGTTTTGATTTTTCAAAGATTGATTTTGCTGATCAAATATTGTAACTGCTCGTTTGTAAAAAGGACATCTTGGTATGACCATGTATTCATATTTTCCTTTGATAGGGATTAATAGTTCCAAAAAAATTTAACCTAAACAAGCCTCCAAACATGGCTTCAAAAATCTTAGACAAGAGCACATCATAAGTGGAAACATGTCAACTACTAGGATATTCGTATAACATGTGAATGTAGGGTATTGTTTAAGTTGCACTTTCACTCCTTTCAATGACCCTACTATAGGTATGTTAGATCCATTGAGTTGTATTACACTTCTCATTTGTGATATCATTTGTGCTTCTAATATTTTACATACCTTGAGTGGCATGACACCAATGGTTACTCTAGAATTCATCAAACATTATGAACATTCTTTTCTAAAATAATCATTGTTTTTAGAAAATGAGGTTGCTATTTCTTACTTGACATGGAATTGTTTGCATTCTATACTAATAGTGTATTAGGAATTTTTGCAATGTGAACTTACCTTCTGGGGACTGGGAATTTTCCTTTATTGGTTTCTAGTCAATGAACTACCTCTTGGATCACATCTTTTATTTCATTAAATTGTAAAAGTTCATACATTGAAATGTTAGCTTTAATTTTCTTTAAATCCTCAACAAGATCATAAGTCTTAGGTATGTCTTTAACTTTCAATTGAGATGGGGCTCTTCTAGGTATAGAAGGGGAGTTTGGCTATTGTGGGACATTTACTTGCAATAGCCCAATTTAGCTGTTTTTATTGTTTTGACTAGAAACTCTTCTATTTGGGCGTGTATAAGGATTATTCCTAGTTTGTTGATATGTGGTGTTCATAATGTTACTATGTCTACGATAGCGAGTGTTATGTGGATTGGGATCACTTATCATGACTTCTTCAAATGAAGGAACTTCTTGATTCTCAGTTTCATGGGGTATGTTCAAGACCATAATAGGGGAATTCCCATTTTGTTGACTTTGGACATTATCATCATATAATGCTAAAAATTGAGGACAAATCCTCTCGAAATGTTTTCTAGTGTTATGGAGGTGAAAATATTCATCATTGACTGATGTACTTGCCATTTTTGGTTGTATAGGACCCTTGTTGTTGTTCCACTTTAATTCAACTACTTCATTTGAAAGTTTTTGTAGTGAAGTTAATATTTGGATCATCTAATTTTGAGTTGTAGGTTAAACCAAATTGGATATCCCATTTGGATTTACAATGGATTGAATTAAGGCCTTTGATTGGTCATCATTCAAATTAGTGCTGGATGTTAGGAATGAAGAAGATGTGGGACCCTGAAAAAAATGTGTAGGTTTAGTCATTTCAAAGGGGAAAGGAGTCTAGAACATAGTGTTGGTCATTGGAAAGCTTAGTAGAGATAGAGGGTTGATTGCATAGGATTACTAATGCTCATCATCCCAAATTGGGTTCGGATGCTATTCATGAGGGTAATTTGTTCTAACTCCATAGCCTTAGCCATTACTCCCTGTATTTCTATTATGTTGGGATCAAATTTGATGGTGTTGGTGATCGTTTGGGATGCGACCGCTAACGAGTGTCCTCAAACAGGATTTAGGTGCTTGTTGGTCTCTGGCAACACCAAGGCCCAAATACCTCCAAATAGACTTAGTAGTTAATGTGAGTATGTGTGTGTGCTATTGTGGTGTGCTATTGTGAAAAATGAAACGATTAAGTTATGTGTAAAACTATAAATGACTTATCTTAAAGAGATTCAGCCAACTTTGCAAAATATTGTGTGTTGTTGAGAGTTCCTATTCTATTCAATTGCCTAGTCTATGCGGTCCTTATAATACCTACTTGTAACAAATAAAGTTTTGCAAAAACATTTGAGCACAACTCTGCAAATCTACTTCTAATTTTCCCTAGAGAAAGAGATAGTTCCACAAGAAAACTAGAAATAGAGTGATATTTAATGGAAATAGAAAGAAGAGAAAAAGAAAGCAGATTTGTGTAGAGGCCTCAAATTTTTAAACAAGGTAAAATGATACGAGTAAAAACTTTGCAATAAAGCTATCCAAAATTCAATAAGTATGAATTTTTTAAGCTTCCAAGGCTCAAATAAGAAATTTCTTCAAGACAATCCTACTATGCTACCAAAAGAAATTGCTGCATAAAGTATCACGTACCAGACTCTATTTTGGCTAGATAATGGGTGTCAACAATTGCATTCAATAGAACCTTCAAAAGACTTGATAATCTATGATTGAAATACCACGAAGATTCACTTTAAAGATAAAAGAAGCTATTCTAGTCCTATCAAAATACCAAATATTTTCTAAACCCTCTTAACTATTGAATCGTTCAATGGCTTGACTACATGTAGAGGCTCTCTTACAACAATCTCAATAGAGGTTCTTATACATTGAACAATAATAAAATTTACTACTAAAATGATCCTAAGGCTTTTAAACACAAGCTCTTCTATGGAAAAATTTTAATAGAAATTTTCTATCATGCAACAAGAACAATAAGAGCAATCTAAAAATCCTAAAATTACTTGCCAAGCATGATACTATCTAAACCACTAGCTAAACAACTTAAACAAAGAAAAAAACATAACTCATAGGACTATGACAAAGAGGCTGAAATGTTGTCTTTAACAAGTCATCTTGCAAGAAATCTTTCACAATTTCTTATTTTCCAATGCTCTTTTTTTTTCTAGCCACCAAGACCCAGTGTGAGACCCCACTCCCTTTTCCTCCCTATCCTTGAAGCCCTTTTATAGGGTCTCATAGGTAGTTTGGTATTACAAAATATCTTGGGTAACTTCATTCCCAAGTAAGGAAGTTATACCTTGCCCAACAAGTTAGGAGATATTACTTTCCCAACAAGTTAGGAAGTTATAACTTATACATGAATTTAGAAGAAAATCATGTTAACATTGACATGTGTCTTTACAAACTTTACAAATATTTCTTTCATAAGTCACAACCTATATAATAATTTTAGGAAATAAAGCCAAGATATCCATACAATAAGCGCTCCATACAATTGTCATTTTATTTTTGTTGCATGTGAGAAAATATGTTAAAATTATTTTTAGCCAACAAACCATATGAAATTGGAATTTTATTTTGTTACTTCGATTTCGCGTGTTCATGTTTTGTACTTGCTTTCAGCGATGACGATTTTCTTCAGAATAAGCCATAACCCTGATTCATTGGCTAAATAATCTCCTAGTTCCACTGATTCAGTTGTGCACATGTCTCACTATGTCTTCATGTCTCTATAGTCGCACCTGATGGATTGGTAATGACAATGATGAACGCGTTGGCGTCAGGCACTACTGTGTTTGGTAATTTCTATTTGTAGGTTCATCATTGTAAGAATCTAGACGTGAAAACATTTTTGTTGGCGATATTGAGCAAAAAGTTTGCAGTTAAGTGAACCATCATAGAGATCATTACTGAAGAATCAGAAGAAAGTGGTAAATTGATTAACCTTTTCTGGAAGCATTGATACTCTCTTGATTCTTTCCACCTGCCTTTGCTAGACTCTTGCTTGGCTTTATCTGGGCATTCAAGAAATTTTGAATGTAGCTTCCTAATTTCAATTTTTTTTCTAAATCAGCTTTATCCTTGTTAATCCTACGTTCCTTTAACCACTTTTCAATTTCACTTAGCAAATTCTGAAAGAAATTCTTTTCTTCCTTTGAAGTGACTTTCTTACCCTGTAGTAATTTATCAGTGTAATAAATGCAGTCATCCAGTTGGTTTTTTAACAAAACCTTTTCTTTCCATAAAATATCCTCTAGGTTTTGTTCTTGTGCTTCCTCAATCATCTTTGCAATTTGAGAATCCATAATACCACCATACTAAGTAGTGACTCGGAGGGTTTCTTTCTTGCATATGCGCTACCTACAAAGTGGGATTTTCCACAGAGATTACATGCATAGAATCTGAGTGGCCCTGTAGAAATTGCTAGTTCCTTACCATTTTATGGTAGGTAGGATCGTAATGGATTCCAACAACGGAAGATTTTACATGGATTGTAACAGGGCTGGCATGCTATTGTTAGTGGCTTCCTGTGATTCTGAAATGTTAGATCTCGGTGATTTGACGTAGCCCAATCCTACATTTTGCAAGTTTGCGTAGTGGAATCTACACTATGACACATTTCAAGACACCTTGCTCTTCATGGTCCAGGTACAGTAATATGATAGTACTATAAATGGAAGTTTTTGGGCTTTATTTCAGTTCATTTCTTGTGCAGCTATGCATGTGATATCCTAAATTCCTAATGAAGGTTGTTGCTGAAATGTTTGTTATAGTTCATGAAATTGAAATGTGCTAGATGTTGGCTGCAAATTCATAGAACTTGAAATGAACTGTGAATTGGATCAAATCTTTGTCATTGTTGCGAATGTGGTTTGCAAATTTGCTTCTCGCCTACACTGTCTTTGTTCTGTGTTTTTTTTTTAATTTTTAAATGCCATAAAATTGATGAAAAAAATAAGAAGCTACATGTAAGCCCATGAATCCTATTTTCTTTCCTGCAACTGCCTCTAAAGAGGACGAGGTTGGTGGGATTAAGCATGGCTATGATACTTCCATAGCTGATCTCCATGTTGAATCTATCGGTGAACATCACTAGGGATTTGTTGCATAAAATCTTTTTGGTATATGCATGTCATTTAGCCTATTATTTCCTTGACTTATGGATTATTCACATCTTAGAGATGACGCTGTAGTGAAAAATGGAAGTCATAGCCAACACCCAAATAGAATCACCGCAACTGTAAAACCACCGTAATGTCAAAGATAAATTTCCTCAATATGAAATTTTTGCAAATCCCCAGCCAATATATGAACCATGTCACAGGTGATGATTTCCTTTCCAAATAGAGAAGATACTTCTTGTGTAACTGTTTCAACAAATTACACTCTCATAAACCCAACCTATCAACGTGAAACCCAATCTTTCTCAAGGCTAAAGAATCAAGCACTGCAGAATGGCAGGGTGGTCATTATTCATGTTTTTAACTTAAAGCCTTCAATGATTTCCTTTACATTATTATTCCTGCAAGTAGCATCGTACTCTTATAACAAAACTTATTAACACTATTGCTACCGTAAATTCTCATCATTTGATCTGTTACATTTTTTCAGTGTTTAATTCAAATGTTTGGTTCCATTCCGAATTGCTTCCCTGCTCAGATACAACCTATTCCATGAAATGGCCAAAATGTGCCAACAGATGGCATAGGCAAAGATTGCATCAATGGTAGAAAAGTAAAAATTGAGGATGCCACCAGGTTGTGGATGCATCTCACTTGGCACATAGGCAAGCTGGTGAGGGAATCTTAGGTTGTAATCCTAGACATTTTCTCTAGGTATTTTCCTCAAGCTTGTAAAATTACTTGATGCTATGGCTAGGCTAGTGAGCTTGTCAAATTAAAACAAGAACTTATTTTTGAAGTCTTGTCATGAGTTAATAGAAGTGTTTGGGAGTATCAAAAACCATTGGGTGGCTTTTCTCTTAAAAGTTATCACAAATACCCTACATGCTATGTCATTTTGGATAACATTGTGGATGCCTAGCAAGGTTTCAAAGCATTGTATATGTTGGTAGGAATCTCTAGTATGGTTTGTGAGATCGTAGAAAAAATTTACATTTTGGAGTGATTTTGGGATGTCATAATAATTAGTAAAGTTAAAGGGGTTACTTACCAAAGGAGTCGGGGATTGCTTGGTTGCCATCCTAGTTTGACTTCTCTTAGAAATAAGACTTGGAAAACATGAAGGTCTTTGTTTCCTTAACGTAAAGTGATGTGTAGTTGGCCGACTAGGGGCAAAGGAGAGTTTGCTCATAAAATAAAAAATTATAGAATATAAATGTTAAAATAAAACTAAAAAAATTGCATAAAAAGAAAAAAATATTGTAATAATAAATTTAAAAAAAAAGACAAAACACTAAAACATGCTATTTAAAAGAATTCTTCAAAAGAAAAATAAATGCATGAAATTGCAATATTTGTAAAATTTTAAAGGAAAATAGTAAAATGAAAAATTTCAAAAAGGTAAAATTGAATAGAATGATGAATGAGATCACCACCTTACCAAAGTTAGAACTAAGGTAATGACTACCAAAATGAATTAATCAATAGAACTGAAAAAAGAAGGTTTGGAAATCTAAAAATGAAATTAAAATAGAGTATTAAAACCAAAAATAGGTGATCATTAACTAGAATTGGTATCAGAAATGGACCACTAAATGTTTAGGTAACTAAAACTAGAAAATAAAAGATTTCAAAGACTAAAAAATAGAAATTTTTAAGTAGCAGAAACTAAATCGTAACCAAAATAAATGATTATCACCAAGAGAGAAAACTACAGTAGGAAATTTAAAGTTCAAAGAAATTGAAATAGAAAAAATGGAGATTGAGAAACTGTAAAGTAGATAACTGAGAACAGAAATAGGGAAAATAAAATTCTTAGGAATGGAAATAGAATAGGAATAGAAAAAAGAATAAAAAATTGATATTTTTGGAAGCAAAAATGAAAAACATAGGTTGAAAACTAGCCTTCCTTCTAGTGCCAAAAAGGTGTTGGTGCATAAATTTTGGTTGCACCAACACTAGGAAAAAAAACTCGTTTAAGGAGACTATTACCTAGGGCACCTCTTATATGGGTACAAAAACCCAAAAATAGTCTCAGTTGGAGAGCACTATGTGACATTTTAAAAAGTAAACAAAACTTTAAAAAATTAAGAATTTAAATTAAATGATTATCTTAAATTCAAGAATACAATAGTTAACTACAAAAATTAAATTTTCCTATTTCTGCTACTATTGCCAATTCATGTCATCAATCCACTGTGGATGCTGCCATAGCTAACACTGCTCATAGCTATCGGGAGAGGGAGAGATTGTTCTTGCTACAGGAAGGTGCTACCTCTCTACTACTACCACTATAGATGCTACTGCCATGGAGAGAGAGAGAAAAAGGATGATCCCCACTACCTACCACCAACTTTTTGCAACTACTAAATGCCACCACATGTTGGAGGAAATAGAGGAGGTTGATAGTGTCATCTATTGTTGGGGCAAAAAAATAAACAAGGAAGACACTAGAAAGTGAGAGAGAACTAAACCTCATGCTCCCCATACATCTCATGCCTACCATCTCACCATCACTAAGAGGGAAGTCTCCTAGATCTTATTGTCTCCACTATCAGGGAGAGAGGAGAGGCTAGACCTCTACACCATTACTTTCTATAGTTACACATCCACCACCGTAGTCCAGAGCCATTACTACTACTGGCAAGAACCCATGTCACCACTGCTACCATCTATGTTGCTTTAGATGCATAACAATTAGCAACACTATTGGTCAAGGGCTTGTTAAACATCATTTTGTACACTATCATGCATTCACACTATGCCAAAGAAAAAGAAACTATCATCCCCTAGTTTTCTGGCTATCCCTAGGATCTGATTCCTATAGCTACCCTAGAGAAGAAAGAAAGGACTTGAGATCTATCCCTCATAGTCATCCGTGTTGTGCACTATGCCACACATGCTATAATTGCAACCATCTGCAGTTGCTACCATTGCCATGATGTCTGCAATAGCAATCACCATGCATCCTACTAGAATGGGAAGAGAGAGAATTCAAGCCCCCTGCAATTTGGAGTAGTCCAGTGATGTAATCCGTAGAGGGAGAGGAGCCTCCCCATGTTGTTGCTTGTTGTTCTACCTTTATAGAAGCTCTCAACCAAAGGCAATGAATGACCACATCCCACATCCACATAAGCTTGTGGCTATTATAGCCACCACCACCTGCTACATAACCATTTTTACCATGTCCTCCACCACAATCATGATTGTTCGCTGCCACAACCAATGCTTAACATTCCATGTCGGTGATGACAATTATGTCCTATGTAATGCCCACCATGACTGGCCACCATCTAACACTACCACCCCATGATGCACATCTATTGTATTCAATTATTGTAAAGCTCTAAAACTACAACATGAAAATCACAAGTGATGAGTCATAAATTTTTGGATGCAATATCGCACCCATGATATTGTGTACATGATATCACATATGTGATATCATAAACTAGATACGATATTGTGTATGCGATATCATAGCCTGTCTCCTCGTCTATAAATAAAAGGTAGGAAGATTTGGTAGGAGTCTATTTGGAAGTTTAAGTTTTCAATAGTTTTTAGTATGTCAGTTTTTCCTCTCAACCCTTTTCTCCTAGTGCATGTCCACAATGTGATGATTGTAATTGTATGGCATCCTTATTCAAGTGTGACGTACGTGGACATGCACATGACTAGAAATAAAGATCGAGATTACTTCATCATTGTAGCATCCACTTAGCTTAATTATTTATTTAATTGTTATTATTATTTACTACTTTCTTAGTTAATATCTCTCTACCCTTATCTCTTAGTAATGCAGAATGAGTACAACTTAATCACGAGCATTTAAGTCTAACTACTTGGTAACCCAATAGCGTACCTAGGCCATGTGTTTGGTAATCCTAGTGGTAGTCATGCACAAGGTCCAAGATGTGTATGGATGATTAAGGAATGGATGCTCATTACACTTAGGCTAGTTTAGATTCTCTCTCACCCTCTCTCTCTCCTAGCTTAGTTAATATTATTTTCCATCATACCCAGGAGTAGCATTAGTGTAGGAACACATCATACACCTCACTTTGGACTAAACCATACATGACAAAGCTAATACTAGTCTAGGTGGGAAGACAACAAACTATGATCTATGAGTAACTGTCTAGATACCACAACTAGTCCATCTGTGGAGTTTGACTGGATCGTGTGTGAAACACTCATATTCGTATGGTTGAGTGTAGGGGTATCTCACCACTCATCCTTGGTGTCATTGCTGGGGACGGTGCTAGTTA
Source organism: Gnetum montanum (assembly GCA_015680685.1). Lineage (NCBI taxonomy): Eukaryota > Viridiplantae > Streptophyta > Gnetopsida > Gnetales > Gnetaceae > Gnetum > Gnetum montanum. Next base: position 49,850 of record MNCI01030700.1, on the reverse strand, counting down.
TCTAGATTAGTTATATCATACAAGGTTGTTGTATAGGAATTAACAATATATCTTTTAGGAAGAAATAATTATAAAAAGTCACATACAAATTCACACACAATTTCACAATCATGCTTCTCCTACAAGACTACGATAATGCCACATCTAGTGCAGCAATTCATTGGAGAACCAATGAATTATAAGAAAATGAAGATTGGAGTATGCAATCCAAGGTGGGATTTTCTTATAAACATAAATGAAGGTAGCATCATCCCAATGCATGAAATCATAACTTACTCGATGATGATGAACCCCTACTAGCCATTACAAGCCTAACACAAATATAGGAGGTTGTTCGAATCTCCCATAGGCATCGTAAAGAGAGCCACCTACCCAGGCTTGATTTAAAAAACTTTTTCAATTTCTCAAGAGGCTATGACTTAGATCTGTAACAACATTTACAAGCCTTCTACGATGCATGTGCATGGAACAACATTGATAATGGTTGACAAAAACTCAAGCTCTTTCGTATGACACTCGTGGGCCAAGTAAAGGTATGGTATAGATCGTTAAAACCAAATTCAATATGATGCNAGCAAAATAAGAAGGAGAAATGGCTAGATGAGAGAGTGTTGAAAATCATCAATGGGACAAAAATCTCAACTTAACAAAAGTCCATAATCACAAAAAGGAGAAATCAGCCAATCTCAAGGAGGAAGAACCATCTTTTCCAGTACAACAATCACTAGATGAAATTGAGGCAAAGATTAATAAGATGCAAGAATGGATGCATCAAAAGTGTGGGGAATATATCAATATCATTGGAGATAGAGTTTTGAAAACCTAAGACGTAGGACAAAATATCATTAAACAATCGGAAAGAAGGGATGAGGAAAAGAAGAGCTCAACTTCCAATCATACGTATGAATGCAACATTTTCTTGTACAATCACCCCAAGGGCCAATGCCCAATCTTGTTACATTTATATGAGCATTGGAGAAGCACATTGCACCCAGAGTTCATACAGAGATACTGTGTTCAATCACAGTGGCAATAATCCTAGTCGTGGGGGAGGCCATCCCTAAACTGGAGACACCCTTCATATCATCCGAATCAAAATGCTTATCTAGTTCAACATCTTGTTTTCCCAACTAGGTCAACATGCTCTATCTCACCACATTATTATTCTTCTCAATACTATCAGCCCATGTCCTCAACACAACCACTACCTTGTGGACCTTACACTTCTCCTAAATTTCAACACTCTAATCCATTCCCTCCTTCTACATTACCACCAACTATTCCTGAAGTGTCTGCACCACAATAACAACCCACGAATGTTACTTGTGCTACTATTGCCAACAACAATGAGAGACCTCCTCAACATCAAAGATGTCCCTTCTTTAGACATGACTATAGGAATGGACAACATAGTTTTGAGGCCACTGCATTCTCCCACTCAACACAAGTCCAACACTGTGGTACATCCTTCTCTTTGAACCCAACACCTCATGTCACTTAATCAAGGCCACCAATTAACACTCCAACAACCATACAGCCCAATGAATATAGCCATGGAGAGTAACATTATGATCATTGCATACCATCTTATGGTCTCAAGTATCATAGTGGGTCAACTCTTTACCTGGGAACCACATCTTATAAATTTCCCCACTATGCTTACTATAATCAGGTGTGTGGACCCCAATGGGGTAAGTATGACCAAGTTTCAATATTTCCGACATGCAAGGATTCTCATCTTTCAATTATTAATCCTTGCCATGCTCAACCGTTTAGTTATGGGGGATATCCCCCATTCTAATAACAAGCAAGATTAATAAATATTTTTCATTTTTTTTAATTTTACAATTTTTTGTTTTATCTTTTTGTCCTTTTATCTTTTTATCAGTAATCTCATCTATGAATAAAACACTCATGTGGCTCATTAGTTGGGGTGTGTTCTATGTTATCGAGTCTCAAGTGATCAATTAATTGGATAGTGACCCCATTACACCCACTCATCCATTCTACAAATAAGAGGTTTTGTTTGAGGGTACAATGATATTCTTGACACTCTTGAAACTTAAAATTAATTTTTTGTTCATTGTACCTAGAATGAAGAAGGATGGATCAATAGGGAATGATTTGGATGTGGCATCAAGGGGACATGCAGATTCTCTTTGGTGATGTTTGTGAGAGTTATCATGCAACGTGGTTGTACTAAGATCCTTGTAGATCTAATGAAAAATTGGAGTAAGAGTAATCAAAAGGTACTCAAAAATCCAATGCTATTCTAGGGGGTCCCACTGGAAAGACATGCATCCATGCCTGAAGGTTGGCGGGTTCTCTGGATTCAGCAATAAAAAAACAAACAAACAAAGTGTCACAAAGCAAAAATCACTCCTCCCTTGAACAAAATGCTAAGTGATTGTATGCCTTGTTGTTTTGGTCCTCTCATAGTTGCTCATGATGAGATGAAACAATGCGATGTCACTGATTAGAGGAATGGACTTGGTCTTAATCTTGGAATGATGGGTTAATGACACATTAATCATGCCTTACACGCAAGATTCATTGTGGCCTGGGTCAGTTACCTCATGTCCCAATCTCTAAAATCCCTTCTATAGTCCATCTCATCTCACTATTCATGTAATTATAGCTCATTTCTTGTGTAGCGTAGAATTTCTACCTCATTCTAGTGATACTTACATGTGTGTGTTTTGTGGAACCAGTGTGGATTACATTTAACCCTTCTAGTGCCTATGGACACTTTTAAGTGTGGTTATGCAAGGGCATTATAGGTTGGAACCTGCTTTGGGGAGGACCCACTTGAATAATTCTTTGTAATTTGCACTCATAACACATCTTCCACACATCATCTATTACACTCAACATGTTGATAACGATATTCTTTCCCTTATTACTATCCCTCTAATTCAAACGTTCCTATGAACCATCACATAGCCCTTTTCTCCCGTACCACCCGAGGTCCTTATTGATAAATTCCATACCATCATAATTTTCATGCCTTTAGAACTAGTTGAATTACCTTGGAACCCTTCAACACTCATCCAGATATCCTTAGTTTATGCCGTTCTCTTAAAAATTCAATATATTCCATAGTGCCCTAAAATAATAGGCTACGATATTGCGTTTGTGATATCACGTACACAATATCGCATCTCAAAAATATATATATACGTAACCCCATTTGTGCTACTTAACATCATTTGCAACTATTCACATAGGGGAAGTTTTTCAAATTTTTCTCTACGACTTGCGATTGCGTGCCCCTTGCATTCATATCCATAACTTGCTCACTGGTCCGCTAATTTTCATTCTGTTTGAACCTACTTGAACCAGTAGTGTTCAGCTTAGTTGTGGGGGAGGGTCACACACCGAATAGTGCATAACATTTTTGAAATTTTTCGTCGCCTGAAGGACATTATCAATGGTAATTAGTTATAAAATTAAGGATAAATGTGCCAAAAATAATTTCATCCCCTTAGTTATATTAGGAAACTAAATTTGGAAACCACCTAAGCAAAGAGGATTAAATATTATAATCTTTCGGGGACATTCTCTCCTAGTAATTAACATCATATAGAGATAAAAAAATTCATTAAGGAAAGTAGTAAGGTATAACCTAACTTTGGTAACAACCTTACTAATGATGGGCCTCGAAACATGGACAACAGGAAGGTCCTGCTCAAGGTGGGATCAAGAAACCTAGGAGAGGTGAAGGATAAGTTCCTATAGGACAACATGCAAAGTAGGAGAAATAATCATATAGTATCCACCAAGAAGACCCTTCTACTGTACAATCAAGGTAGGTGGAAGGAGGAGCTGCAACAACATCTGAACAGGGACAACATCTCACATTCCCCAAGATTGTGTTCAGGCCATCCATGAAAGGTCCATATTTACTGCAGTGATCATGGAATTAAACTTTAGACCTTTCACAAAATTTTCTCTAGAGGCCATTAGGGATCACCTCAAACAGTCCCCATTGTGGCCTACCCTCTTTGAAAGTGGTGCCTAGTACTTAGGGGAAATGTACTAATTTTGGCACAATAAAGAAGAAGGCACCATGGTTAACATTTGTGGTGTGATTATTTATTTCTCTATTCAAGCCATTTTGGAAGTATTAAACCTTCCAACTATAGGGTCAAAGGTTGCTCAAAAATAACTAGACACTTTTAGAACTGAGCAACTTACTAAACTGGTGATAGAGAATAAAAGGGTGGTGGAAGAAAAAGAGAAGGTTGTTTGGAATGCCTCTGCAGCACAAGCACAAACTTATATGCACACCAAGGCACTCAAAGCCTTACAAGAGGAAGAAAAACAACTTGTTGCTAACAACCTTTGGTTGACCTCTGTGGAGAAAGAAAAGAATGTTCTCAAAGAACATTTTCAACAGTTGTGAGAAAAACTCATCAGGGTCAACTAGGACATGAATCATTTAGCCAAAGAAAATCGAACCCTCTTGAAGGAAGAGGTACGTGCCATCCATCAGAAGATGACCATTGAAATAAGTGCATGATAGAATGAGGCTAAATGGCATGAAAAACTGAAGGAGCATTTCCGGGACTAGGCGGGAAAGTATAAGAAAATCATCGAGAAGGAGATCCATATGGCCAAGGCCCACATCAATGCTCTCAGTGCTCAACACACTAACTAGCAAGTCATATTTGACACATACGCATTTTCCCACCAGGTGGAAGTTAAGAGCTAAGACCTACAGATCTAGGACCTTACAGAATACATGGAGTTGGAAAACCTACAGTATGCCAACTTTGCCATGTTGATAGCAGGGCATCCAAGAATAGAGGTAGAGCAACAGGTAGCCACCACCTATGTCAAGTATGAAATAGAATTTTTAGAACGCAAGAAAATATTGCAAAAATTTGAGGTTGTAAATTCTAAACTCAAGGTGGTTAAAGCAAGATACCAGGGGTAGAAAGGTGTTGCAATAGACTTGGTTCAATAGCTCACAAATTTTCAAGAATACAGAGACAAAGCTAGAGCCTACAAGGAGGAAAAATAGGTGTTTGTAGCTTGGTATGTCAAGGCAAATAAAATGTTTCTACAACTTCCATGCCCATGGGAGGTGCCAACTCCATCAAACATTGGAACATTATCATGGATAGCACAGGATCCCCAAACTAAAGAGGAGAAACTCTAGGCCATACTTCAATGCCATTAAATCCCAAGACCTGGAGCACAAGATAAGGGAAAGGCACCCATGGAGGAGCCATGGCCACTAGGAACTACATGAGTTTCACAAAAGTTTTTAGCTATAGGATTTTCTTTTACCTTCTTTATGTTGTGTTTCAATTTTGTTCTGATTCCACACTGCAGGATGAATCCATTCTCTTCAATCAATAATCCCATACCTATCCACTGTGTAATCAATGGAGCTTGTTCTCAGTTTAAAATGAGGAAATGTTTTCATTCTGTCTTGGGGGTATGACGAGTCATAAATTGTTGGCTGTGATATCATACCCATGATATTGCATTCGCGATATCATAGCCTAGACACGATATCTCATATGCAATATTGCAATCTATCTCCTCATCTATAAATAAGAGGTAGGAAGATTTGGTAGGATTCTATTTGGAAGTTTAAGTTTTCAATAGTTTTTAGTATGTTAGTTTTTCCTCTGAACCCTTTTCTCCCAGTGCATGCCCACAGTGTGATGATTGTAATTGTACGGCATTCTTATTCGAGTGTGACATACTTGGACATACACATGACTAGCAATGAAGATCGAGATTACTTCATCATTTCAACATCCACTTAGCTTAATTATTTATTGAATTGTTATTGTTATTTACTACTTTCTTAATTAATATCTCTCTACCCTTATCTCCTAGTAACACGGAATGAGTACAATTTAATCATGAGCATTTAAGTGTGACTACTTAGTAACCTAGTAGCATACCTAGCCCATGTGTTTGGTAATCCCAGTGGTAGTCATGCACGAGGTCCAAGATGTGTACAGATGATTAAGGAATGGATGCTCATCACACTTAGGCTAGTTTAGATTCTCTCTCACCCTCTCTATCTTCTAGCTTAGTTAATATTATTTCCCATCATACCCAAGAGTAGCATTAGTGTAGGAACACATCATACACCCCACTCTAGACTAAACCATACATGACAAAGCTAATACTAGTCCAGGTGGGAAGATTGTGAATTGTGATCTATGAGTAACTATCTAGATACCACAACTAGTCTATCTATAGAGTTCAACCAGATCATGCGTGAAACACTTGTATTCGTATGGTTGAGTGTAGGGGTACCTTGCCACTCATCAACAAGGAACAAACTTGTTTACTCAGTCATGTGTTTTCTCATGTTATCCACTAAATTATCACCTTTTAGTAATAGCCTTTTTATAGACATTTCTCTATTTACAGCTAAGTCATTTGCCTTCAATATTTTTGCAACTATTTGATTTCAATATCTTTGTAATAGAGAACATTACTTGATGTTAAATGTTTATTGAAAGGACATTTTGAATAAAATTTTATGTTGGTGTTTGTGGTTTTAAAATTTATAGTTGTTTTGAATTTTGCACTTTGGCTCATTTTAGGAGTAGATCATTTACTTTTCTTGCCATGTCTAAATCCTGAAAGTTCATTTCATTTTAAGTTTTTCCTTCAGAGTCATCAATCCTTGCTAAACATCTATCTCTAGGTAGACTTTTCTGATAAGACATTGCTTATATTTAGGGTTCTATACTTGCTAGAATTTTAAGATTTACATTTAGTTTATTTAATAAGTAGTTATTTTACTATTTTTTCATCAAGTTTTTTTAAAAAATTTAAGAAAATTATTTTATTTAAATTTCTTTGCCAACTTTCCAATTCGATTTACCTTTATGAATGTCACATTGCCCTTTCCTGTTGAGACTACTCCTAAGTTCCCATACCCATACATGAGACACCCTACGCTATAGTCTCTCAAAATGAGTTTTGTGGGTGTTGATGTGTCCTAAATTTTTACATCAACAATAAAAATAATTTAATATGCTCTTGTGATGGAAGAAAACTTGTACACACAAATACTTGGATGTTAATTGTAATTGTGATTTTAATGAGAAGATAAGAGTTTTATAAACCTTAATGTTTATGGCCTTGATAGTTTGTATGATGAAAACCTTAGAAGAAGAGGTTAAATATCTTAATCATCTAAATGATTATAACTCAAAAGCTATTGAAATGTCTTCGAATAAAATCATTAAAAAATAGCTTCACAAAAGAGTAAAATCTTTCGAGGAATGCATTTGTGATAAAGAATGAGCTTAATTAAGATTTAATTAAGAATTAGGAAAATGATAAAAATTTAGTAGATATATTAACTTATCATGTGGGCATTTTTGATAAATTAAGAAGAACATTAAGAAAACAAAATATTAAAACTACATTTAAATATATCAATAAAATTAATAATCGATGTCCTCTAAAAAGAAGAGATTAGAAAGCCTTGATTATAAAGAAGTTTATCAATTATAATGTTAATATGGAAAAGTACAAATAGAAGAAGTGGTAGAAGTATTCTTAAAAATCTAGAAAAATAACCTTTAGGAAATATAAAACATAATAAACTTATAAAATCCCCATTAGTAGAACATGTCAACAATTTTTCAACAAATGCAGCTAGACATACACTACAACTAGACAAATGCAAAGTCCTAGATAGGATGGAATATTATATAGACATAAAAATTAGAGATGAAGATATACAAATAAATAAAAAATGGTGGCTTTTCATTACTAGAAAATTAAATAATAGAGAATGATATAACCTCTACAAAAATTTTATTTAATATCAAGAGGAGTCTTTTTATAATTTATTTTAGAATAAAACTTTTTAGGTTCCTAAGGTTATGAGTTAATCATCATCTTCATTGTCATCATCCTAGCCATTCACCTTTATGAAAAGCTAGAGCTAGATCTTTGTTTATCATGATATTTCTGGAGAATGTCCTAGCAAGCCCTTGCCTATTTTTCACAACAACTGAGTCATGTGACTACTAGACATCATTTCTATGGCATGTTGCACATCTAAGGTTATGATTTTAATGGTTAGCACTAAGCCAACATTTTCTAAATACTAAAATGAATGAATAAATTAACTAATAGTGTTAATCATAATGCAATAAAATGCCTTAAAATTTGGCTTACTCTCCCCATCATGATTTTATTACATGTGTAATGAAATTAATATTATCTTACATTGTCAAATATAATAATATTAAAAAAGTTAACCAAATTTTAGAAGATTGTATATAAAAGGCCTCTTGTATTCATATTAATGAATCTAAAAATAATTTGTTATATTGTAAAATAATTCTATAATCCTTTGTAAAAAATAAAATTAAGCAACTTTCTTGCTTTAGGAATATGAAATCATATCCATGTGAAATATTACTTTAAAAAATGGTGGAATTAATGCAATCCTTGAATCATTATGTATGAATAGATGGACAAACCTCAATAATGTTTCAAAGTATTATCATTAGTTTTGAATGCTTACTTGCCTATTTTAGTGCTTTGGATTGTTTATGAAAGATCAAAGATGTAAAATTTTATTTCAAACTTGGGTGAAGGTAAATTATACACCTCAATTGGCCCAACTTCTACCAACTTTTGCCTACATCCAATTCAATCCAACTCCAAATATTCACCTCATTCAATTACACACATCCCAACTTGATGTGTGTGGATCCCTCCAACATGAAGCCCACTCACATTAATATAAATAAATAAAAAGGAGGGGAAGGAAGGCTACCTGCCAAGCCAACAAAAATTAGCCATCCATGTTGGTTGCTAAGTTAGACAATCAAAATTAGCTACCTAGGTTGGTTGCTAGGTAGCCAAATTAGCTACCTAAGTTGGCTACTTAGTTAGGCAATCCTCAACAAATGTTGCCTAATTTAGGCAACACAAAGCATATCCTTTAACAATAAATCCAAGGGAAATGACAAATGGATGAACGGGTAGAAGAGAAGCTAAAGGGAGAGACACACAAATAAGCCTTGTGAGCTTGGGTTTCTAGGAATTGTTCCTAAAGGGGTGTGAGATTTCTCCTTGTTATTCCAAGAATATTTTTCTTAAGGGTGTGTGGCAATTTTTTATACCTCTAGTAATCAACTAGAGAGACATTTTTTGTATTCCAACTATTTATTAGTGGAATAATATTTTTTTGGAGTTCACCCAAGGAAGAGTAAACCACATGACTTCATGTGTTATTGGGTGTTATTATTTTGTACTTTACTTTTGCTTTCTACTCTATTATTTTATATTCTACTTTTAACACACAAGTGGAAAAATACTGCATAAGCTAGTTCATGGTGTTGTGTCATCTTTTTCCCAATAACTGGTATTGGAGCACTAGGTTGAAGATCACAAACAAAAAAATGGAACTATGGTAGCTCGGTACTGTAGCCTATGGAATTTGCTACAAAATTTGTAAGTATTTTTGTGTGTTATTATAGAAAGCACTAGCAATAGTAGTGGAGTTAGTAGCATGGATATAAATACTAGTAGAATGGCTTATTTGAATTCTAAAAATTATCAATTATGGAAGGGGAAAATGGAAGACCTTCTATACTATAAAAAGTGTTATGATCCTCTCATTGGTAAAAAGCTAGACGAAATGGATGATGAGGAGTGGCAAATGTTGGATAGACAAGTTGTAGGGTATATTTGTCATTAGGTGGATGATAATGTGTATCATCTTATCTCAATAAAAAAATCTACCAAAAGTCTATGGGATAAGTTAGAGGAGATGTATGCTAGAAAGATGGGAGGAAATAAAATGTACTTAATAATAAAATTGAAGAACATCAAGTACAAAGAAGGTAATCCCATATCTAACCATCTCAATGAGATGTAGGGTATTATGAATCAACTTGCAGATTTGAAGATCAACTTCAACAAAGAATTACAAGGTCTCATAATTCTTGGTTCCTTTTCATAAAGTTAGGCGACATTCAGAATATCAATAACAAACTTAGCCCCAAATGGAGTTGTATTGTTTAGCCAAATCAAGAACAATCTCCTAAATGAAGAAATTAGGAGAAATATGGTGGGCTCCACAATTCTAGTTCTAAGGCACTGGTTACAGAAAATTGGGGGAGGAGCCAAAGCAAAGATTCACAAAAGCATGGAAATGCTACAAGCAAGTCCAATTTTTTTTTTTAAAAAAAAAGATTAAGTGTTCTCACTGTGGCAAGGAGGGACACATGAAGAAGAATTGCAAAAATATAAAGTGAAGCAATAGCAACCAAATTAGAATTGTCGAGATTGAGCTTTAGTTGTCAATCAAGATGCTTACATTCTCAGAGACATGGGTGATGTTGATACTATCAATTTGGCAACCTAGGAAATGGATTGGGTAATTGATAGCCATGCTTCTATTCATGTGACATCCAAAAGAAACTACTTCTCATCCTACACTCAAGCAAACTATGGTGAAGTAAAGATGGAAAATGATTATTCAAGCAAAGAAGTCAGCATTCAAGATGTTTTCTTGAGGATAGATATTAGTTGTAGACTAATTCTAAAAAATTTCAAACATGTTCCAAATATTAGATTGAACTTGATATCTATGATGAAACTAGATAATGATATCTATAAGAACAACTTCAAAGAGGGACATTGGAAACTCTCCAAGGGTTCCTTGGTGGTAGCTAGAGGAAAGAAGTAGCATTCTCTGTACATGATGCAAGCACATGTCATTAGAGACACCATCAATGTGGTGGAGGATGAAGCAACAACAGAGCTATGGCATAAAAGGCTTGGCCACATTAGCCAAAAGGAGCTAGATATCCTAGCCAAGAAGAATATACTTCCAAAGGTGAAAGGTACACATTTGAAGAGCTATGTAGATTGTTTAGCTAGAAAGAAACATAGAGTCACCTTTAAGAGCTCGCTTCAACATAGAAGTAAGCATGTTTTAGATCTAGTGCATTATGATATTTTTGGTCCTATGCCAACAAGATTACCTGGTGGGGCATACTAATTTATCACATTTATTGATGATCACTCTAGAAAGGTGTGGTTATACACCTTGACAACAAAAGACCAAGTGGTATATGTATTCAAGTAATTCCATCCGAGTGTACAACGAGAGATTGGCAGGATTTTGAAATGTATTAGAATAGAAAATGGAGATGAATACTTGGGAGCATTCTCTAAGTATTGCAAGAGTCGTGGTATTCAACACTAGAAGACTCCTCCAAAGACTTCTCAGCTGAATGGTCTAGTTGAAAGGATGAATTGAACTATTGTGAAAAAGTCCAAGAGCATGTTGTTACTTGAAAAGTTATCCAAAACCTTTTGGAAAGAAATAGTGAAGACAATAACTAATTTTCTTAATCTTTCTCCATTATTTGCTCTAGATGAAGATATTCTAGAGAGAGTATGGCATAATAAAGATGTCTCTATGATCATTTGAAAGTGTTTCATTGTAGAACATTTATGCACATCCCAAACGATAAGAGATCCAAGTTGGATGGAAAAACCAAGGAATGCATCTTTTTGGGATATGGCAATGATGAGTTTAGCTATAAACTATTTGATCCTATTAAAAATAAAATAGTTAGAAGCTAAGATATTGTATTTTTTGAAGATTATTTTACCAAAGACATTAACAAGGAGATCCAAAAACCAGAGTAAAGTGATAAGGTGAATAACAATCCTATCCTTCCACCTAAATCATAGAATCAAGGTGGAAATGAACAAGAAGTTACTTAGGCTCCCATAGATGATGGTCCACAAAAAAGTTAAGATGCAATTGAAGTGCCATTGAGGAGATCAATAAGAAGTCACTAGCCTTCTAGAAAGTATTTCCGTAATGAGTATGTGGTGTTGGTTGAAGGGGGAGAACTTGAAAGTTATGACTAGGCTCTGGTAGATAAATACAAGGAGGAGTGAATCAAATCCATATAATCAAAAATGTAATCATTGAAGAAAAATAACACATATGAGTTGGTGGAATTACCAAAATGGAGAAAAGCATTTGATGAGTTGCGAGGTACCCCTACTCCCAACCATACAAATCACTAAGGCATTCATGAGTAATCTGGTCAAATTCCATGGATTCCTAGTGTTCACATAGATAGGATTCAATCTAGAAGGTAAATCTAATTACTGAATGATCATTCTCTTTCCAACTAAACTTGTGAACCTCAATTTTATGGTTAAGTGTAATTGAGGCACATGATTTTTATTATTTTATATTTTGTTCACCTAAGGTTGGTAATAGATTAAGAATAAATTGATTAACTAATTGAAATAATTTAATTACTAATTAATAACTATCTATTCTAACATAAGCATTTGGTCCCACTTTTCATACACATCCTAAACATGTACAACACTACTGAGTGACCAAGTGTTAAGCACTGCTAGGATAACCAAGTGTTATATGTATGCTCAAAGTGGTCATACATATGTATGCTAGTCTATTTTTCTTAATTAATTACTTAAATTCTTAATGATTATAGCTTAATTCATTACTTAATTAATGAAAATAATAAATGCATAAATAAATCATTAAGCTAGTCCAAGTACTGAAAGGTTTATCAAAAAGCTGATCTTTATTGTTACACACACTACTATGCTCAGGTACAACAGTGCTCAAATAAAGACCTATACACTTCTTGACTCTTACTATAGGTGCTTAGAAATTTATTCTATCTCTCATAGAAACAAATTGCAAGAGTTTTGCTAGTAATTTAAATTCTTATTCCCCATTAACATGGATGGGGTGTTGTATTTATAAACCTACTAGGATGCCACATTGATGGGTACCTGTCAACATGGGAAACACTATGTTAATGGGATCCTATTAATAGAGTCACATTGATGCCATCTTATCAATGTAGTCAACCAAAGACTCTTCAGCATACCCCCACAACTAAATGAAACTTGTCCTCAAGTTCCTTACAAAATTAAGAAGGTATGAAATTATTGACTAACACATGACACAACAAAACAAAACTAAGTGCCCAAGTATATGGGTCGACATTGATTACAAAATTATGGTGTTCATGACATAAAATTGAACACAAGAATATGATTGAACAAAATTTGATAACACGTCCTCTAATGACATGAATATTTTTGAAAGGATTAGAAAGTCCTAGGTGGTGGAGGTTCCTAAGATTTTGAAGGACCTTCTTCTACTTTGAGCACACACAATCGTTGAGGTAATTGTGGCTGTCCTACTATAGCTACCACTTCCAATGAAAGCTGAAAGACATCCAACAATGCCTTCATCTTCTCCTCATTACTACGAGGATCATTCATAGTCCACATGACATCACCAATGTGGGCTGAAATAGGAATACCCGATGAACATGGCATTATTAGGAACAACTCCTTAACATTGAAAAACTAGGTAGAAAATTGCTTGCATTGATATTAAATTATTTGTGTACATTCTATAGCTCCTAGTAGTCATTCATCCTCTTGTCCAAGTTCTTGGAAATTGATCTTTGATCAGTGAACTTTACCTTCAGAACCTTGAGTTTCATGTTTTCCATTACAAGCTTTTGCTTGGTGTCCTTGTGGTGCTTGAACTCTACCTCATACAACAAGTACAAGCTAGCCACTTGTTTTTTCAATTCAAACTATTGCCATTTAGTACTCAACATAGCCACATTTATATATTTAAGATTGGCAAGCTCCATGTATTCTGTCATCTTCTCAATCTACAACTCCTTCATGTGGATTTCTACTTTGTTGTAGGTCTCTATCCCATAATGATAGGTTGCCAAATCTCTCTTCATTGATAGATTTTCTAGAGGGTCTCATTTAATTTTTCCTTTGCCAATTGGATGAGCTTTTCATTAACTTCTTTCTATAGACTAACCTAATCTCTGTAGTGATTTTTGACTCACTTAAATTGGAGAACCTCTAATTTTGAGGCAGCTACTTCAATTACAGTCTTTTGACAAAGAGCATGAACCTCCTCCATGAAGAGGCTTATGTTTTATTCTGTTAATATCCTTAGCTTAATGTTCACTTTGGCTAGCTACTACTTCTATTAATGGATGAAATCTGCTATTTGCTATTTTTGTGCATCAAAATTTTGTAGGTGATGATTCTCTATGATCAATTATACATTCTCCTGGTGGGTCTGATCCAAGGCCTTATGAATTTTATGTTGCGTGGTTTTTCCAATGATTAATAGAACATGACCATCTCCATCACACCCTCAACCCCTTTCAATCTTGTGTGAAGTTGTTCAAGAGATTCATCCTTTGTTAATATTAGGTTGAGAAATGTAGGGTCAGCAATCTAGGATCTTTGTTTAGCAACCTTTGCAACCAAGTGTTCATTTAGCTATTTGGTTGTTTCAAGTTACACCTCCAAAATGATGTTCTTACCTCTTTCTTCCTGTAGCTTCAACTAGGTTGTAATTATGTCATCTAGAAAGTTAAAGAAAATCAAAGTCAGTTGCTCTATTCCCACTAGTCAGTCCAGCAATTGTTCATGCTATGTTATGCTCAACTTACCTTTTACTATCCTTGTGAACATTTGTTCTTGTTTTAGTGCAAAGACTTTTGGTACAAACATCATAAGTGTGTTTATAATTTTAGCAATTCTATTAGCAACCACCTCTGGTTTTGTCTCCTACCCTTGGTGCTACATCACCAAATCTATTTTCCCCTTACCCTTCTCCAAGCACACTAAAAAGTAGAGGTGTTCCTAGATATTTCTATGAATTTCTATTGTTGCGAGAGAGATACTATTACTTCCTAGGCTTTAGGATTCAATTTTGCAAAAAATTGCATTCTTTAGTCTAAAAATATTTATCCATCCCTCTCCATCTAGCTAACTATTCAAGCCACTTTATTCAAATGACTCATCACTAGCTAGTACATAGATGAATCATCACCTCTTGTTCCTACTTGCTACTCTTTCTCACTCAAGAGCCATTGTTAGAATTCATGCAACCATTAAGAAGTTATAGCAATATCCAACATTTTTTGTTGAGTGGGTGGTGAGGGTGGTAATTACTGCTCCTCTTCTTAGATGATATTTGCAAGAACTTTGTCCTTCATCATCTCCATCTAGTTAGTGAATGGAGTACATTAGATATTTTTGTTTGTATAGAAGGTTATCCCTCCCCTCTAACATAGTTTTCTAATAAGGCATGAAAAGGGGAATTCCTTCTTTCCATGTTTGTTCTCCTTAAAGTGCTTTTCTATCTCAAAATAGATTAGTTGTGGAAGGTTGATAGGGAATCTATCATGTAGATCAGCACATGCACAAGTGGAGAAGTTAGTGATCTTGCTTGGCCTCATAGTTGGATTGAGATGAAAGGCCATAATCTTATAGTAGATTCTCTTTATCAATGTGAGTGCACTGTACTTCTTATGATCAATACCATAACACTATTGCAACCATTCTATCTTGATGTTGGGGTCTACTTGTATTGGAATCTCAATAAGATTCATCCTAGTTTCTAGCAACCTAAGTGCCTTTGAAATGGCCTATACTAAGTAGGACACTAAAATGTCCTTGATCTTGACTGTTAAACTAGCCTTCTTGTTATTATAGAATAAGAACATCTCTTCCATGTACCACTCTTCATTGGAAGTAATGATGGATCACATGGGAGAGGTCTTTAATTGATCTTGTACTTCTTAAGGTTTTAGCTCCAAGAAAGAGCAAAATTCAACTCTTGGAGCACCATTTTCTAAACCTCCTTTGATTTGATTTGCTTAAAGTTAGCTTCTTTCATTGTCACCTCAAGGTTTTATTGTGGGGCTAGTGCCTCATCCTGATGGGATTTCTCTATCACTACTACTTGTTCTGGAATTAGATAGACAGATTACACTTCAAACTCCTCCCTAAGAGGTCCCATAGCATGGGTTTCTACTTGTTCTTCTTGGGCCTATTCTTGTCCCCTTCCCATTCGTGGTCATTTTTCTTGTGGTTGTGATGGTCCTCCTTCCTGTGTATGCTTTCCTTTTGGTGTCATCTATGATCACAACACATCCAAGGATTAGTATATATAATGTGTAGCTTATAATGTTTTGATACCTTGTCTTATCAATTAGTTACACTTAGGTTAAGGTTGGACCATGGTAGAATAGTTATTTTATTATTATTTTATTAATTTTTAAGTTTAAAGTATTACTAAAGATAGTTGAGAGAGTTTAACTTTTGTAATTTGATGTTTTCATGTTGGTTTTTCTGTTAAACCTTTGTTGGAGTTAGAACATTTGGAAAATTTTTCAATCAAAACCATCAAGTTTGTGGCCCCCATGACTAAGAGCATACCTCTAGTAGCTACAAGGTCAAAGAATAGATTGATTTGGACAAATTGTTAGGAAGATATGGCTTCTAGAAGGTTCTAGGCTCTAAAAACTGCAAAAAATCCTCTAGCATTTGAAATGAAAAGTGAAAAATTCAAAGTATGGATACATATATATAGATTATTTTTTTATGTTACATTAATGAGTTCTTGTATACATAGGGGGTTCATCAACAAGTACCTGTTTTTGAGGGTTTTAAGAAATTTTTTTTTAACTTGAATGTCTCATAAAATACATGGAGTTTTCTAATGAAAGTATGGTCCATGGAGTCCCAAAAAAGCCAAGAAATTTATGGAATTATCGAAGAGAGTCTTTGAAAGCTTGAAAATGAAAAATTTGGTGAAGAATGTGTTCATTGAAGAAATTTCCTTAAGGAGTGCATAGTTGGATGCATCAGATGGGGTACACAAAGGTCTAGATTATGGGAATGTCTAAAGATGAGGTTCTTAACTAACCCAACCAAGAGATATGAAAGTAAGTCCTCACCATAGCAAGAACATGCCCTATTTTCCCTTGCATAACCTTAACCTCAGGAGTCCATGGGTTCCATAGGTGATTAATGGTTATGAAAGTTAAAGACCAAAACCTAGAAGAATCTACCTAAAAATTTAGGCGCATCAAACCAAGACATTGAATAGGGACATAGACACTGGTAGTTATGTGGATCATGGAAAGTAAAGATGGATGAGAGAGAAAGTGGAATGGAGTTCCCAATTAAGGTCACACAAAGTCCCTTATCAATTTTGTAGTTAAGTAACCTAATAAAATTCATCCTTAGTCCAGACCAAAACCAACCATGTTTAGTGACTTTGCATCACCACTGTAAGATCGATCCACCTCCTTGAGACACAAGAGTGCTCCCACCGAGCAAACACCATTCCTTATAGAGAAGAAAAGACAAGTAGGAAGTGAGAAAAAACCTTAGTCAGAGAGGACCTTTAGGCATGGGTAACATGTCTTTCTAGTTTCATAATTAGTGCTTGTATCCTGTTATTTTGTCTAAGGGGTGTGCTTTGAATTCTCATCATTTTTTTCATTTATATGTATATATATATATTCTCTCTTTTCTAATTTTTATTTTTTATTTTGGATGGGAAGCACACCATGCAAAGACTTATTCAACATTCTATTATTGGTTAACAAAAAATGATAAGAAATCCATGAAAACACTCATGCATCCAAGTAAGTAGAAAGGTACAAAGAGTATTGAGTTTTCTTGAAGTCACACCTTGCTCAAACCCTTGAATCCATTCCTAGTCCAGAAACAACCAAGGTCACAAGTTCATTAAAGTTCCACTATTTAATGAAAAGGGACCTCATACTTCCAAAACAAGAAAAATCATAGAGTTTGTGGATGGGTGAATGATGTGGACTCACTACCTTTTTCATGAAAAAAGAAACCATGTCTTAGTTATTGGTACCAAATTCAAAAATAGAAACCAGACATTACCAATTAAAAATAATAAGTACAAAACACCATTAATAATAGCTACAACACCACTATGTCCTATTAGCACAAAGCACTTTATTGGTAGAAATTTAGAAAATCACATAGAAAACAAAGGAAATTATACAAGAAAGTGTAAAATACTCAAAAAATTCAAACGTACCAATGATGGTATAAAATATGGAAAAAGTATTAAATAAAAAGGTGTAAAATAATCAAAGTATAAAACAAAAAGTTTTAACATAAAAGAAAAAAGAAAAATTGAGGACCCATGTAGATGGTTAGCATGGATGACCATCTTCCCTGCAACTCAGCTAGAAGGAGGAGATCCAAAAGATTGGGCGAGGTTGTTCATCCGATGAGGTATTTGTTGCATTGGCTTACTTGGGCTCATGGAAAGGTTTTATTTGTTGAATGTTGACCAACAATTTTTTTGTTCAGGCTTTCAAGTTTGTAAATTAACATGACCCTAGAAGAAAAAGTTTCATCAATTATATAAATCCCCTCCACAATGTTTAAAATTTTGTTCATTGGGAAACATGTGTGGGGTTCTAGTAGAGAACCTTATATCTAGATTGAAATGCCACTTTTCTTATTCTTAGGTCATGTCATTGCTTACTATATGCCTTATGTAGTTCATTTAAGGATAGGACCACTAATTAGTTTTCATCTAACATGTTAAGGTCGATCAATCATTCTCTTTGTGCTAAACTCAGGCCAAGATCTAGGTTACATGCTGTTGAAAGTGTATAGAGCTTAGATTGAATAAGAAGTGTTGGTAGTTTTCCATACACTAGCTCATAGGAAGAGTAGCCTATAGGGAGTTTCCATGTTGAGTAGTAGGCCCATAGGGCATCGTTGAGTTTTGTGCTCTAGTCTCTCCTATATTTGCTAACAATTCTCATTAAGATCTTTGTAATCTCACTATTAGTAACCTCTGCTTGACCATTGGCTTGGGGGTGGTAGGGTGTTGTTAATTTATGTTCAACCCCTAAGTGTCGCATGAGCTTACAAATAGTGGTGCTTATGAAATGGGTTCCATTGTCAGAAATTAGTGCACATGGCATCCCAAACCTAGGTATAATGTGTTATTGAAAACCCCAAACAATAGTGAATGATGTATAATTAATGATGAATAGTACTTCTACCCATTTAGTACAATAGTCAATGGTGATGATAATGCATGCCTTTCCATTAGACATAGGTATGATGGAACCTATGAAATCTATGCCCCATATGTTGAAGGGTTCTAGTGGTTAGATCCACTATTGGGGTTCCTCCATTAGTGCAGTCATCCCACCATTTCATTAACAATGTTTACAAGATTAAAAAAATTGATGGAAATCCCTAAAGATTATTGTCCAATAGTACCTACCATCAAGATTTTAATGGTTGTGCATCCCCTTTCATAGTGGCCTCCGTAAGGGCCCTCGTGAGCATCTTGAAGAATGTGTAATTGATTAGTATCAAGGACACACCAATGAACTAGGCCATCATCACAAATCTTTTAGAGGTGTCATTAATTTCCATTAAGTTCTTGGCTTGATGAAGAAACTATTATTTCTTCCTATGGTTGAAATCTTGTGGCATCTCCTAAGTGAGAAGATAAATGAGGATGCCATCATACCATTTTGGTTCTGGGGGCACTTGGTCCTTAATTGCTCCAACAAAGAGGAGTTCATCAATAAATTGATCAAAGAGTGGACTTTCCTCCTCTTTTTTATACCATCTTAATGGAGAAATATGGTTGATAACCACATTCTCAATTCCCTTTCGATCTATCATTGTAAGATCGAATTCCTACAAGATCACTAGCCACCATATGACATATGGGCTTACTATTGGCTTGTTCATCAAGAAGTGAATGGTGTTGTGATTAGTATGTACAAAAAATTTGTACCTGAGCACATATTACTTGAATTTTTCCAAAGCATATACCACTACCATCAGTTCTTTCTCTGTTGTGGTATAATTGAGCTATGCAGCCACAATGCTTCAACTTGCATAGTGGATGTAATATGGACATTTCTGATTTTCCAACTACATTTACACAACTCCCAAAACATAATTTGATGCATATATCATAATATAAAATATCTTGAGCTAGTTTGGTACTTGTAGAATTGGATTTTCTATGACCCTTTCCTTCAACTATTGGAATGCACTTTCACATTCCTTCGTCTAAACAAATGGAGCATCTTTCTTTGTTACCTTGACCAAAGATTTTGCAATGTTATTCTATATGAATTTACAATAGTAACTAATGTGTTTAAGGAATGATCAAACATCTTTAACTATTTCTGGTTGACCAGTTATTCCTTAAATGATCCTTACATTTTTAGGCTCTACAACATAGGCACATGTGAGGCTCTTAGTTGGTTCCATGTAAATTGTGCTACTTTCAAAATCAACTATCATCCATTGGGTGTCCTCTTGTTTTGTGGTTGTGGCATATAGGCACCTTTGAATATTTACCTCATTTGCACATTTCCTGCATGTGGAAATGCATGCTCTTTTCATAAACTAGAGTTTTTGCATGTGTTTGCACCCTATATTGTTGTATGCATTGCATGGAACTTATTTTTTCTCTATCTTTCTAAATGCATTTTCCTTGAAGATTTCTAGGGAAAGATCTTTGATGTCAATTCTTGCATCAATAGTACTTAGACACACCCTTCTCATAATGATTGGAAAATCGCCTTTGCAATTCTCAACTTTGATTACTAGGAAGTTGGCAAGATAAAGATCACCCATAGACAATGTTTACAATATCTTCTACTAGTTTCAATGGAATAGTGATGAACTAGTTTGCCAATTTTAATCTGATATTACTCTTTTTGAAAGGTAGTAGGTTCTAGGTAGTTTACATCTCATGGGAAATCATATTAACACTAGAACCTGAATCCAAAAAAGCTTTGCATGGTTCATTTCCAACAATTTTCAAATAAATAAGGGGACTTCCAAGATTGGCCAATTTGCTAAGAAGGTTTCTAGCCCATATTTAGTCAAATATGACATGAGTTAACATAACAGTATGTTTATTATAAGGCATTTGATTTGAAGGGCTCTTTATTTGATGATTTTTAAAGGATGAGGAAGGACTAGGGTGACTAGCCATATGAGTTTTTGAGGGCTTAGGAGGGCTGTTGGGTTGGAAGAATAGTCATTTGTGCTATAAACCACTTTCTTGATTAATTGATTATAGATTAATGACCCTTGTAGCATTATAGTGTTGTAGCTAAACTAGAAGCTCACCCCGCATGGATGGAGTAGGCAGTAACTATGTTGAGGGTGAAGGAATAGGTGCAAGCACATGAGGATGATATGGATGGAATATGGAATCCCCCCTAGGAGTTGAAGAATGAGTTCAATAAAATTTAGGAGGATGGTAGTGATGCTGGAAAGGAAAAATGTGACTAGAAGAGTCATGTGGAGATAAGGGTTGCTAAACATAATACCCATGTGGATCTAGCTACTTGTGAGGGTACTACTATTGTGGTGGTGGAATCCACCATGATTGTGGTTGCTACCATTACTAATACTGCTCATATGGTTGTGGTGGAGTTCCACTTGGATAATAAGGTTGTTGTTGGTGGAATTGGTTGGGATTACCTTGAGGATAAGGCAATCTTCTAGGTGTTTTCCTTTTTGATAGTCACGGATTCAAAGCATACATCATAGATTATTATAAGTGTGACACAATAGGAAAACATCCCTTGGGATGTTCATAATGGAAAATGTTACACCCATCGTCATCATCTAATTCATCCTCCACAACTTCTTCTACTGCAGCAGCTTTGTCCTTGCCCCTTTGATAGGCACATTCAGCTTCTTTTCACCTCATGCAGTCACGATCACTACTCTACTCTATTGATTTTTTATGATTTTTAGAGAAGTTTGGAATTTTTTATCTAATGAATCCCATATTTAATCTACCTCGGCCAAAATTTTAGACATAGATTTTTGAATTGGAAAGGTCTTTTATTGCACCATTCCATCAAGAGATGACTCCTCCTCACTGTCACAAAAGCAAACCTCCTTGTTCTTGATGGAAGGATCCCTATTATATTTATCTACACTTTCACATTTCCTCAACTCTCCTTCTGAATTTTCTACCTACTCAATCAATCCTTGTATTTAATGGATTCTTAATTTCAACAATCTTCCTTGGGCACAAATCCCAAGGATCCTTCATGTTTTTGAGCGAAGTCCATCTATGATGTGATGAAGTTGTTCCCTCTAAGAGTAACCATGGCCAAGGCATTGATGTAATAATGAATAATATCTACCCATGGTGGCATCTAAGGGTTTATGTGTTCTCTATTTTCATCCTTGGATTTTCCTTTCTAGGTTTGACACTAATGTAGGTCTAATACTTATCATTAAATAATTCTAGCATTGTACTTCATTAACAAATTGGTTTTGGTTCTAGAGATTGGTACCACCAGCTTTCTACTTCCTTGATGAGTGTTTTGGGGAATAACTTGAGCTTTTACCAATCATTTCCAATATTTTTTAAGGCATAGACATCATGAAAGACTTGTATATGTATTTGAGAATCTGAGTTATATCCCCCTCAAATCTAGGGATATTGTTCATGTTTAGGCACTTGATTCAATTATCTTTCACATGCTTGGTAGGAATTTTGATAACCTCTACAATGTTGAGCATATTTTGAGTGGCTAGAAGGGGTTCATCATTATGATATTAATTATGCCTATGATGTCCTCTACTATCCCGCTGTTCATGGAAATCTCTACAATTATCATTATTTTCTTTCCACTTGCGATTCTTTTCAAATTTGGAGGAGGAAGCTAATCCAAATGAGGAGGATGAAGAAGGAGGAGAACTACCATCATCATGTTTTCTACCACTACCTCTCCGTTTTTCATGGCCAAGATCCTTAGAGTTATTATCATTGTGCTTGTCTAAGTTCATGCTTCAACTCCATTTCTTAGAGCTCCCATGATCATGGAACTCACTGTTACCAAAATCAAAATTTTTTATTACTGATTTATGGTTTGGGTTCATCTCCCCTTTACTAAAGTTAAGAGGTGGAGAGTCTGCATGTTGACAAGCCATATAAAGAGGTTCCTCATTATCCTTTTGATCAAGCAGGAATAAGGGGTTAGTGAACCATTTTCCCTTCATGGCTTCGTAGTTTTTTTTCTATTTTTCATCTTGTTTGCATTGTGTCTCAATGGGATAGTAGTCCTAGAAGTCATGATCTTCCATATCATACTCTCCATGAAGTTCCTCAATGCCCAACCTTGTAAAATTTTGGATCAACATCTTGGGAAACAATTGGTCAAGTGGTAATACAACGTTCCTCTCTATGTCTCGCATTTATTCATTCTGATGCAGGACATAAGTGATATTGGATACAAACTCATCAAGATGAATGTACACAACTCTATATTCTTGTGATGCTGTTGACTTAAAATCATCTTGCCTATGAGAAGAAGAAGAAATTTTTGTTAGAAATAATTTCTCAATGTGCTTGTAGTATAGTTTTGATTAATTTTATGATTTAATTTTGTTAGGTTTGTTTCAACGATGTTGAGTAATTTTCACTAATCCTAAATTAATAGTGCATAGTACTAGCTAAGAATCCTTGGCAATGGTGCCAATGATGAGTGATGAGATACCCCTATGCCCAACCAAATGAATCACTAACATGTTCACACATGATTCGGTTGAATTCTATGGATTCCTAGTGTTCTCACACACAGGAGTCAATCTAGAAGGTGAATCTAATCATGGAATGATTGTTGTCTTACCAACTACACTTGTGAAGCTTAGTTGTATGGTTAAGTGTAATTGAGGTACATAATTTTCATTATTTTATATTTTGTTTTGCTAAGGTTGGTAATTAATTGAGAATAAATTAATTAAATAATTTAATTACTAATTAATAACTAACTATCCTAACATAAGCATCTAGTCCCACTTTCCATACACATCCTAAACATGTACAACAATGTTGGGTGACCAAGCATTAAGCATTACTGGGATTACCAAGTGATATACATAGGCTTGAAGTGGTCATACCTATGTGTGCTAGTCTATTTAGCTTAATTAATTACTTAAATTCTTAATCATCCTAGCCTAATTAATTACTTAATTAATGAAAATAATAAATACATAAATAAATCATTAAGCTAGTCCAAGTGCTACAAAGTTTCTCTAAAAGCTCATGTTTATTGCTACATACACTATGATGCTCATGTACAGTAGTGCTCAAATAAAGATCCATACACTCCTTGACTCCTACTATAGGCATTTAGAAAATTATTCTATTTCTTATGGAAACAAACTGCAAGATTTTTGCAAGCAACTAAAATTCTAACTCCCCTTTAAAACAGTTGGGGTGTAATATTTATAGATTTACTAGGATGCCATGTTGATGGGTACATGTCAACATGGGAATCCCTATGTCGATGGGATCCTGTCGATGGGGTTGCATCGATAGCATCCCATCAACACAGTCTGTTGAACACTCTTCATTAGCATTGAAGAATAAGTGGGTGTACTAGCTAAAGGTTGATGGAGATGAAATAAGGTATAAGGTGAGTTTGGTTGTGAAAGGCTTTAATCAAAAGCAAGGCATTGACTTTGAAGAAATCTTTACACCAATGGTGAAGATGACATTCATCAGAATGATTTTAAGTTTAGCTGCAAGTGTAAACTTGGAGGTTGAGCAAATGGATGTGAAGACTACCTTTCTCCTTGGTGATTTGGAGGAAGATATCTATATGGAGCAACAAAATGGGTTCAAAGTTAAAGGAAAATAAAACATGATATGTAGACTAAAGAAGAGTCTATATGGACTAAAGTAAGCACCTTGGCAATGCTATAGGAAGTTTGAGTCTTTCATGGTAGAGCATGACTACAACAATACTACTACAAATCATTGTGTGTTTGTGAAGAAATTTTTAGGTGGAAACTTCCCTATCCTCCTACATTATGTAGATGATATGTTGATTGCTAGCAAGGATGTCCAGTTTGAAGAAGGATCTTAGCAAATGTTTTGTTATGAAAGATTTGGGTCTAGCTAATTATATCCTTGGTATGAGCATTTACTAACATAGAAGTTCTAGGAAAGTATGGTTGTCGCAAGAGAAATATATTGAGAAAGTACTGGAGAGGTTCCACGTGAACCAAGCTAAACTAATAACTTCACCACTTGCTAATCACTTCAATTTGAGCAAGGAGTAGTGTCCTTCCACAGAAAAAAGAGAAGAAAGAAATGAGCAAGATTTCACATACGTCGGTAGTAGGAAGTTTGACGTATGCTATGGTTTGCACAAGATTAGACATTGCTTACGCAGTTGGTGTTGTGACTAGATTTCTTTTCAATCTAGGAGGAGAGAATTGGGCTGTATTTAAATGGATTTTTAGGTACCTTCAAGGAAATTCCAAACTTTCACTTTATTTTGGAAGTGGAAAGCTTGAACTAGAGGGCTATTCTAATGCTGATATGGCTAGACATGTAGACTCTAGAAAATCCATCTTGGGTTATCTAATAACCTTTGCAAGGGGAGCTATGTCTTAGCAAACAAAGTTGCAAAAATGTGTTGTGATTTACATAATGGAAGTAGAGTTAATAGCAACTACTAAAGCTAGCAAGGAATTATTGTTGATGAGTGGCGAGGTACCCCTACATTCAACCATACAAATATGAGCGTAGCATGTGCGATCTAGTCAAACTCTACAGACTAAGTGCCTACATGCCTCATGGAACACTTAAGGTTAATTATTTGCTGTGTTCTCAAACTTACTTGTAGTTGTCACGGTGTATGGTTAAGTAAGTCTGAGGTATATGATTTTTATGTCTTTTCGATTTTATCTCCTATGCTGATAAGGTGAAGGGTGAAGAGACTAATTACTAACTTTAACTAACTAACTAAGTCTTAATTAACCTAGTGTCAACATCCAT
Organism: Gnetum montanum; assembly: GCA_015680685.1. Taxonomy (NCBI): domain Eukaryota; kingdom Viridiplantae; phylum Streptophyta; class Gnetopsida; order Gnetales; family Gnetaceae; genus Gnetum; species Gnetum montanum. The sequence goes on along the minus strand of MNCI01030700.1, from coordinate 24,139 downwards.
TCCCACTTACCATTCACACCCTAAACCAATGCAACCTTGGTTACCAAACGCTACGCGTTGCTAGGATCACCAAGCATAATGCACGTGCTCGAAGTGGTTGTACTGAGGCACTTGACTAGGAGAGAAGGGTTGAGAGAGAATTAATTACTAATAAAGCATTTAAATGATAAACAATAAATAATAGTAAATAAAATCCTATTTAGCCTATTCCATGCACTGCAAGGTTTATCCAAAAATTTCATCTTTATTGCCATACACAAACATATGTTTAGGTACAATATTTTCTCGAATAAAGATTTGTTCACTTTGGAGCTCCTACTGCGAGCAAATGGAAAATATTCTATCTCTGGAGAGGTAAAACTACCAGATTAGAAACAAAGGGAGAGCCACCTCTTATTTATAGACTTGGTGGTGGACGAATGATATCGCATATGCGATATCGCGTGGGATGCGATATCGCGACGAAACCCATCATACCCCCATGACTAAATAAAAGCTTGTCCTTGATTTCCTTACAAAATATTAGGATGGTATGGGATTATTGACTCAAATGGAACTAATGTGATGACATGTGAACGGATCATCATTACAAGACAAGACAAGACAAAACTAGTGTTCATAAAAACAAGAGTGAACACCTTATTACATTTGACATTGAGCCTTATTTGGCAACTGAGAGAGAGAGAGAAAGAAATTTTTCTACCACCAACGCCAAGATTGTATCTTTCATTGTCCATCCCTAAGTGTGCCATCGATCTTGCTCCTTGCATAGCTGCTTTAGCACCGCTCCATTCCAGGTTTTCCCTCCAAATCCAATCCATTGTTGTATGATTGCCATTTGCACATACAACACAGTCTTATATTAGCAAGGGTAAATAAATTCTAATGAAGTTGATACCTTGCTTCATTGAAAGGTCCATTGGCTGAGTTGTGGTATGGCTGATACGAATCTGGAGATATAATAGTAGTGACTACAGAAGGTGTAGGGGTTAGGAGAAAAATTGAAAAAAATTGGGTCTATACCCCCATGACTAATAGCGAACCTCCAGTAGCGATAGAATGGAGAAAGAAGAAAGAACAAGAAAGATGGATAAAAAGAGACAATTGTAACATTGATGAAAGGGATGTCAAGATGGAAATGAACAAAATAAAATGGATTGCAAAAATGTTAGGGAAAAGAAGTTAACTGGTGCACCAAATAGTAATGTCAGTGGGTCCTCCCCAAAGTAGGCTCATGCCCTTAATGCCCTGACAAACCCACATTCAAAGAGTCCATAGGCTCTAGGAATGTCATTTGGGACAAGAGTTAAAGTCTTAACTGCAAGAATTTACCAAAAAGAAAACAATGCATCAACCAACATATACACTAATGATACAACCAGCAATGAGGTGAATAATGGAGAGAAGGATGGAGAGGAGAGAATGGAATGGAGTCTCAAGAACAAGGTAGTGTATAGTCCCTTGTGTATTTCATAATTAATGTGACTTAGTAGATCCCATTCCAAGTCCAGCCTTAAACAAACCACATCCAGTGACTTCGCATTAATGCATTCGGCCAATCCATCCCCTTGAAGTAACAAGAATGTTTCCACCAAAGAGTCACCACCATTTTGACGAAACGAAGGAGGAGAGAATGGGAAGTGAGAAGGCCTTAGTTAGAGGGAACATGTTTATTTTAGTTCCATAACTAGTGCTTGTAGCCCAATAGATTATTTTGTCTAAGGGGTGTGCTTTGAATTCTCATAGTTTTTTTATTTATTTTTTTTTCTTTTTGTGTTTTATATATTTATGAGTGAGAACCATACCATGCAAAGGCTTTGTTATTTTTATTAGCTCAACTTCTCAATAATTGAGTAACATTGAAACGATAAGAAAAATCAAGAAGAAAACATCCAAGCACCAAAGAGAACGGCCAACACAAATGCATCAAGTTCCCTTGAAGTCACACCCTTTTCAATCCTTGAGTCCTTCCTTAGTTTGAGAAATGCCCAGTCACCAATTCGTTATAGTTCTTATTTAGAAAGGAACTATGCATTTCCAAGCTAAGAAAGACCATAGAAATCATGGATGTATGAACGAAGTGAACGCATTGCCTATCATATCAAGAAAAACATACCTTAGTATCAACATCATGACTTAAAGGTAAAAACCAAACATTAGCAATCAATATAAAAACAGTTCATACCATCATGAAGAATACTTATTGGGTGAAAAATTTACACAGTGGATAACACACACACACACACACACACACACACAATGAAAAGTATAATGATGTTGTAAAACAAAAATAAGAAAAATTAAGGAAATTTGTAAAACAAAAACGTGTAAAACAAAAACATGTAAAACAAAAATGTGTAAAAAAAAACTAAAAATAACTGAGGGCTCCAAATGATTACCATAGGTGGCCATCTCCCTCATGACTAAATGGAAAGGAAGAGATCCAAAATAATAAACGTCTATTTGAACTTCGTAAAATCGCCCAACTTCTCTCCATTGATGTTCTTAGATTAAGAGGTGGAAGTCGACGACGCTCATATTCCAATGTCTCTATGCCTTCATTGCGGGCATGAGTTATTCCCCCAGTTCATTCCATGCATGTTGGTTTGCTCTTTGGACTAGTTGTCAACCATGGGGTGTCCACTACTTGTTTGGTTACTACATACAGGCATCTTTTTCTTAGAGTTTCTAGGGCACACCTGTTGCATGGAGGAGATGCCAATCATTCCTCCATGTCATCACCCAATGAATCACTGTATGTGATGCATGGAACTTTCTTCTTCTCAATATTTTCATAAATATTTACCTTAGATATCTCCAAGGAAAGATCCCGAATCCCTAGGCATGCGTCTATTGTGCTTAGCCATGCCCTTCCCATTGTAATTGGGAAGTCCCCTTCATTGTTGTTAACTTCAATCACTAGGAAATCGGCTGGGTATGACCAACCACACACAGTGGTAACAATGTCCTCCACCAATCCCAAGGGAATGGTGATGGATTGGTTTGCCAACTCTAGTTGAATATTGCTCTTCTTAAGTTGGGTCAGGTTCCAGGATTGATACATTTCTTGTGATATTAAGTTGATTCCAAAACCTAAGTCAAGAAGAGCCTTATGTGGTTCATTCCCGACGACTTGGAGATAGATTAAGGGACTTCCAAGGTCAGATAGTTTCTTGGGAAGGTGTCCTAGCTTGATCCAGTTAGTTACGGTATGTGTTAACATAATCATATGCGTTAAGCTCTATTGTTGGACTGAAGGGTGCTTTGAAGCCTTATTTGTTGGAGGAGCATACCTAGACTCAACCACTTGTAGTTGTGAGAGCTTGTCTGGGCTTTTGGTTCTAAAGAAATGTCTTCTCTTTTTGTGGTTGTCAGAACTAGCAATGAGTTCAATGGTTACAGCTCTCGTAGCATTACGTTGCTACAGTTTAGTGGGGAGTTCCCCTTGCATTGTTGGAGCTGGTGGCATGGGAACTACTAGCGAAAGAGAGGCGAATGGATTAGGAGGATGGTATGGATGTGGAGTGTCTCCCAGAGGAGAAGGAGTCCTTCTAAAGTACTCCAAAACCTGGTAGTCATGTTGGGGAGTTGTGTGACCCATGGAGTCACTTGGAGAAATCGGCTGCTGCACATAGTATCCATACAGGTCTGGTTGCCAGTAAGGGTACTGTTGTTTCGGTGGTGGCATCCCCCATGACTGTGGATGTTACCACTGCTCATGTTATCTAATGGGTTGTGGTGGAGTTCCACTTGGATAGTACGTTAATGGTTGGTGGAACTGTCTTGGGTTACCTTGGGGATAAGGTAACCTTCGGGGTATTTGCCGTATATTGAGTCTCGAGTTAAGTGCATACACCCCAGACTCTTGTAGATGTGAGATGATTGGACAAAATCCCTTGGGATGGTCATATTGGTAGATCTCACATCCACCATCATTGTCTATGTCTGAATCCACAACCTCATCAGAGATAGTTATTTTCCCATTACCCTTGTCACGTGTAAGGCCTAAATCTCTCTACTTTTTCTTATCTTTGTTACTACTTCATTCCTCCTTAGACTCCTCTATCATTTTCGGGACAAGTTCAAGTCTACTATCAAAGGTGTCCTGTATCTGATCTACCTTAGCCGCGACTTCTGTTGTTAGGTTCTAGAGCAGCAAGGTCTTTTTGTTCACCAACTCTTTGAGTGGTGACTCATCCTCTTCATCGCAAAATCTTACTCCCCTTTTCCAAAGGGAAGGATCATGGTTATATTCTTCCACACTCTCTCTTTTTCGTAGCTCCCCTTATTCTTTGGCTACTTGTTCCAACAAGCGATGAATTTCATGGGATCTAAGTTCTGATAATCTCCCTTGGGCATAAGTCCAAAGGGTTCTCCTAGTTTCATACCGTAGCCCATCTACGATATGGCGGAGTTGATCCCACTGTGCGCAACCATGGCCTGGGCAATGATGTAACAATGCATAGTAGCAGCCCATGGAAGCATCCAAGGGTTCGTAAGTACCTTGCTTCCATCCTTGGATCTTCTTACACAAGTGAGGCACTCTGGAGTAGGTTTGATATTTATCGTTGAAGAGTTCTAACATTGTACTCCACCTCCTAATGGTGACCGGTACAAACTCTCTACTTCCTTTATGAGTGTCCTGGGAAACAACTTCAGTTTCTACCACTCATTTTCTATGTTTTGCAAGGTGTAGGCATCGTGGAATGCCTGTAAATGATTTTGCGAATCCGTGTGGTATCCCCCTTTGAAGCGTGGGATATTGTTCATGTCTAAGCGCTTGATTTGACTATCCTTTTGATGCCTTGTTGGTATTCTCACTGCCTCCGTAATATCTAGCATGCTTTGGATGGCAAGTAGGGGTTCGTCATGATCATCTCTTTCATGACATCTATGATGTCTACGTTTGTTCCCTACTTTCCCTTTGCTCATGCCCTTGTCCTCTCTCTCGACTTTCTCGTCGAGGTCTCTCATTTTTTCTACCTCTATCCTCACCATTATGCTCTCTATGACTACACCATGATGTGGAAGGAGAGGGTGAATGATGAGATGAAGGGGAAGAAGAAGGAGAACCATCACAATGACAATGTTTCCTACCTTCTCTTCTATGGCCTCGACCCCGATCGTGATGACGATCTAAGTACCCATCCTTGTCATGTGTTGTTGTTCCCTTAGTGGACAGTTGGTGTTCATGGGGATCAGAACCAGGGTTTTGTATCGTGGAGCACAGGTTCTGATACCCCACCTCCTCACTATCATTTGGAGGGGGAACATCATTTGATGGAGAACCCATTATAAGTGGTTCACCATCTCTAATTTCACTTAGGACGTGCGGGACCCCTTTGCCTTTCAACAATGTATGATGGCTCTCCTACCTTGAGTCCCTAAGACGTTGTGCTTCTGTGGGATGATAATCCCTTGTGTCAAAATCGCCTATAAGGTATTCAACATAGAGCTGAGTCATGTCAATCTGTGCCAAAGCACGGAGGAGCATGTTGGGGACTGCATGATCTGGAGGTAACACTATGTTACCTTGCAAGTCTCTCCAGTGCATCTATTCATCCTGATGGAGGATAAAGGTAAAATTGGGTATATACTCATTAAGATGAGTATACACCACCCTATATTGTTGAGGAACTGGCAGATTTTGGTTGTGTTTTAGATTGCCGACTATTCTTTGTATGATCCCTAGGTGGTGAAGTGCTCTTATGAGAAGAAGAAGAAGACATTGTGTCTTATTCGGTGTGCTGATTAACCGTTATAAAATTTTTTGTTTGATTAACCCTAAGGTTCGTTTAAGCTCCCAATGATGTGAGTGATCTCCTATGTTCTACTTAGTGCACAAACACTTAGTCCCCGGCAACGGTGCCAATGATGAGTGGCGAGGTACCCCTACATTGAACCATATGAATACAAGCGTAGCACATGCAATCCGGTTGAACTCCACAGACTAAGTGCCTACACGCCTCATGGAACACTTAAGGTTTATTATTTGTTGTCTTCCTAAACTTACTTGTAGTTGTTACGGTTTATGGTTAAGTAAGTATGAGGTATATGATTTGTATTTATTTTCAGTTTTATCTCCTATGCTGATAAGGTGAAGGGTGAAGAGACTAATTACTAACTTTAACTAACTAAGTAAGTCTTAATTAACCTACCGTCAGCATATGTTCCCACTTACCATTCACACGCTGAACCAATGCAACCTTGGTTACCAAACGCTACTCGTTGCTAGGATCACCAAGCGTAATGCACGTGCTCGAAGCGGTCGTACTGAGGCACTTAACTAGGAGAGAAGGGTTGAGAGAGAATTAATTACTAATAAAGCATTTAAATGATAAACAATAAATAATAGTAAATAAAATCCTATTTAGCCTATTCCATGCACTGCAAGGTTTATCTAAGAAGTTTGTCTTTATGGTTGTACACAAACATGTGTTCAAGTACAATATTTGCTCAAATAAGGAACCATTCACTTTGGAGCTCCTACTATGGGCACATGGAAAATATTCTATCTTTAGAGAGGTAAAACTACCAGATTTTTGCTAAGGGTCTAGATCTAGATTAGAAACAAAGGGAGAGTTGCCTCTTATTTATAGACTTGGTAGCGAACCGTGATATCGCGTACACGATATCGTGGGGGATGACGCAATATCGTGTATGAGATATCGCGTCCCATCAATTGTGGATGAAGAAATTCCTATAGGAGCTCAAGCATAAGGAAGATAGGTATATCTTGTACTGTGATAGTCAAAGTGCTATACATCTTTCTAAAAATGCTTCTTTTCATTCAAGGTTAAAGCATATTGATGCGAGGTATCACTGGATATGAGATGTATTAAATTCCAAGCAATTGGAAATGGAGAAGATTACACAAGTGAAAATGGTTTGGATATGATGACAAGAACCATATCCAAGGACAAGATGGGGGTTTGTCGAGAAATTATGGAATGGCTAAGCCCTTTATGTAGTTGGGAGGGGGAGATTGATGTGTGTGGGTCCCTCCAATATGAAGCCCATGTCACATTAATATAAATAAATAAAAAAGAGGGGAAGGAAGGCTACCTACGAAGCCAACAAAAATCAGCCACCCACATTGGCTACTAAGTTAGCAACCAAAATTAGCTGCCCAAGTTGGCTGCTAAGTTAGGCAGCCCTCAACAAAGGGTACCTAAGTTAGGTAGCACAAGGCATTTTCCTTAACTATAAATCCAAAGGAAATGGCAAATGGATGAAGGGGTAGAAGAAAAGCCAATGGCCAAAGTGAGAAAGAGAGGGCAAAGGGAGAGACACACAAATAAACCTTGTGAGCATGGGTTTCTACAAAATTTTCCTAAAGGGGTATGAGATTTCTTCTTGTTATTCTAAGAATATTTTTCTTGAGGGTGTGTCAATTTTTTATACCTTTAGTAATTAAGTAGAAAGACATTTTTTACTATTTATTAGTGGAAGAAGATTTTTTTGGAGTTTGCCCAAAGAAAGAAAGGTGAACCACATGAGTCCTTGTGTTATTGGATGTTGTTATTTTGCACTTTAGTTCTGCTGTCTTATTAGTTTATATCTTGGTTTTAACACACAAGTCGAAAAATACTGCACAAGCCAATTCGTGGTGTTGTGCCCTCTTTTTTCCAACACAAGTATTACCAAATTTTTCCCTGCAATAAAATCTAAAAGTGGTTGTATTAATAATTAATACAATTGCTCGACGTCTATGTATGGATGGAGAAGCTGCAATATTATTTTAACAATACTATATTATTGCTAGTTCTGAATGGTTCCACACGTTTTTAACTTTTAAGTGCTTTGGATTTGAAGCACACAAGTTGCAACATTTTAATTTTTACCCTGCCTGCGATTCAAGCCTCCAAATCCTTCAGCCTTCACCTCATACGTGCTTTGGATGTTGATTCAGTTCTACTAACTTCAGCATCGAGTCGTTCCCGCTCGGGGCACATGGCCCAAATTTTTTGTTGCAATCTGAATCTGCTCCAACACAAGGAATTTCGGAATTTGATACACTGGATAGATATATATATATCTATATGTGTTTTACGCAATAAATTTGATTGACTATATGGGTTAATTTTATACATTTTTCAGCAACAATAATCTAAGGTAGGTACCTCAACAGTGACACCATTAAACAACAGTAATAGGGATCTTTTGATGCATAGCACACCACTAAACAACAGTAATAGGGACCTTTTGTGCACGCCGACTTCGTATGCAAGGCAACTGATAGCTTGGAAATCTTAGTTACTGTTTTCCCTTTGTCGTTAAAAATACGGAGAACTACGCACAGCTTTACCTTTGTTTAAGCTTCAATTCTGAAGCGTATACAATTAGACTAGGCAGTACGATGTGGGCCGCTGCCACCTGGGCGCTAGTGCTGTCAACTACGTTTTCAGGTACTTAAAACGACTGCTCGTGGGTTTATATCGGTGTCAGATTTTCTCCGTCAATTAATTCGACAAATGCGTCTCTTAGACTTGCATGTATACATGAGCGGGTGGTGATGATGATGATACATGTACATTTTACGCCTGACACATTGAATTCGCGACGGAAAGTTGGTAGCTTTGAAACATTCATACCATGCAATGCATTAAACATCCGCAAAGGCAAATCCTTATCCTGTACGTTCCATCTCTAATAATAAAAGAATAGAAATTTTTATATACCTAGACCATGGTTCATGTTAACTGCTTTAAAAACCAAACTTGTAGGCTTCCACCCTTATTACATACAGGACAGTCATCCTTCTTTTCATGAATGATGAAAACTACATGATTTTATTCAGAAATAAATACGGACACAACTTTATATTAGCATCCTTATGAAATGGGTACCCATATGGAGCACAAGATAGCCCCATTAACTACATGAAACGCTGTAAACTATTCACGATGATAGATTCTGGTTGAGCAGAAAGCGGACACGACCGAAACCGGTAACGCCACCAAGATCATCGTTGCAGGCCTTATCCACATGGTGCTAGCCCAGGCAGACGTCCTACTGCACAAAACTGCAGACGCGCCTTCCTCCGCGCCGCTACTCAAAGTCCACAACGCTGTCACCGGAAGCGCCCACGCAGCTGCCGGCAAGAAAATCTCGTCTACCAACGGCAGCACCTCGATCAAGGATTTCCAAAGCCAGAGAGCCACAATGAATTCAATACACAATAATACCAGCACTAGCACCAATCCAACAAAGAGGCCCAGATACCACGTTAGCATGATATTCTTGAGGTTTGGAACATTTGATTGCTGTACCTGTACGTGTAGCTGAGAATAAATTTGTTTTAGGCAGCAACTGTTGAGAGTGACGGTAACTGCCCAGGCCAACTCTCGCAGGAGCCACATAATGTGAATCTGCGTTGCCGTGCCCTCGACGGACTGAACCGGTGAAGGCAGCAGACCCACCAGGAGCACCAGAATCGCGTACACCAGCAACTCTAAGAACAGAGATGCGGCTGCTGGTGCTGCCGCCATGGCCGAATCCGTTTCGTTTATCTCAGATGATGAGTTTGCTTCCGGCTCCGGGCCGTTGCTGTGACGCCCCGGCTCTGTCGTTTCTGCTGGTGCCGCTGTTGCTTGCGCTTCCGCCTCCGTTGTTTCGACATCTTCTGCTTCCGATGTGCTTGCTTGCGAAGCGTTGTTGTCCGCGTCCGCTTCTACTCCCTCTTCATTCTCATCCTCCTCTGCGAAAGTCCAGATGTGTATGGAGTTTTCAGACAGCCTTGCTTGTCGGCTTGCCGCTGCTAATTCTACTGCACGGCGGTCTCTTGTGTTGGCTGTTTCTCTGTTTGGTGGTACAAGCCTTGTCGCAGCAAACGAAGCCGCTCCGAGACGTGCCAGCCACGATGCGATTGCGACGCCACGGACGCCGAGTCTGCCGGGAAATGCGATAACAGTCGTGAAAACCGCTTGCAACAAAACCCAAAACACCTGAGCCGGCGCTGGTACTGCCGTGTTTGCCTTCAAAATATAGTGGGTGAGTAGGTCTGGCAGCGCCCATGCACAGTACGTTTGGGCTATGCCGGCCACGGATGGGTCGTGACCCATTTTCACGAGCAGTGGCGGCAGCTTCGCCAGGGCCATGAGCGCCAGCCCCAGAGCGATTGGAACAGTTTTCAGGTTCAGATGGTGAACGTTGCACACGGTAATATTAGCCAAAGCGATTCCAATGCTGCCACCAGCTAGATCCCTCAGGCCAAGCAGCACCAGGATAAGCAGCGACACTGCTGTGTTGAGGGCTATAGTTAGATGCTGCTCCATTGCTTGTGGAGCTGTTGGCTTCCACCTTGCGAACTCGACTCTGTCAAATAAAATAAATAATCACTTGAACTTTTTATCACAGAAATTATTACATGTAATGATAATTATGTAAAGGATTTCTAGGTCCTTGTAACAACACCACCAACACGAAACTTAAATAAAAGGAATAAGATTCCGTGGACTAAATAATACATTAAACACAGGTAAAGCAATGTATGCAACACAAAAGTGGTCCTGGAAAGTGAGGTTCCAGAAGGAACACAGGTAAAGCAATTTATGCCACACAAAAGTGGTCGTGGAAAGTCACGTTCCAAAGCAGGTATGGGAAATGTTTGACTGTTCCACAGTTTCTGTAATTGCTGACCAACCGAGCAATTGATGTTGCAGAGGGATAGACTTGGAACCCATTGCCAATGGATTATCAACGTTTGTGGGTTTTAATTAATGTGGTCTTGGCCCATGAATTTTGCCTCCATCAGGCAATAAGACGACTTGCTCGGAAGGTGCATAAACTACTCATTTGGTAGTGAACCTCAAAAAGTCGTAGTTTGCCAGGTTTTCCAGTTCCTTGTAACAAAAACAGGAACTGGATTTCTTTGCTGATACAGTTCAGTTTTCTCGAGTTCGGGCTACATTCGGATCCAGCTTTGTTACTCTTTGCTGATACAGTTCAATTTTCTCGAGTTCGGGCTACATTCGGATCCAGCTTTGTTACGACAGTGGTGGTGGTAAGACGACTTGCTCGGAAGGTGCATAAACTACTCATTTGATAGTGAACCTCAAAAAGTCGTAGTTTGCCAGGTTTTCAGTTCCTTGTAACAAAAACAGGAACATGAAATTAAAAGGAATAAAATTCCCTAGAGTAAACAATACATTAAACACAGGTAAAGCAAGTAGTGCAGCGCAAAAGTGGTTTTGGAAAGTCACGTTCCACAAGTAGGTTTGGGAAATGTTTGACTTTTACCGTCCGACCAACCCGGACTAAACAATACACTAAACACAGATAAAGCAATGTAGTGAAACACAAAAGTAGTTTTGGAAAGTCACGTTCCACAAGTTGGTATGGGAACAACATTTGTGGTTAATGTGGTCTTCGCCCACGAACTTTGTCTCTCTCTATCAATCCACTGCAGACAGGAACGATAAAGCAGCTCAAATCACTGCAGGCAAGAAGGATAAGACGGCTTGCTTGGAAGGCACATAAACTTTTGAGTTGTTTACTCAACTGAAGGCGAAGCTCAAAAGTTGCTAATTTGCCACTCCCAATTATGTAAAGGATTTCCAGGTCCTTCTAACAAAAACACCAACACCAAACTTATAAAAAGAATAAGATTCCCTGGACTAAATAATACATGAAACACAGCTAAAACAGTGCAGTGCAACGGAAAAATGGTCTTGCAAAGCCACGTTTCCGACAAGTAGGCATACCGAGCAAATGATGTTGTTGAGAGACAGACTTAGAACCCATTACCCATGGATTGTCAACGTTTGTGGTTAATGTGGTCTTGGACCATAATTTTGTCTCCATCGATCCACTGTAGGCCAGAACGATAAGACGGGTTACTGGGAAGGCTTATAAACTTTGGAGTTTGTTTACTCAGCTGATGCTATTTGCCGCTTCAAATTACCAACCCTGCTTAGTTGTGCAAACGCCAAAGCGCACGGCCAAAACTTCCAACAACAAAACCTGCTACCGTGAATCACAAAAGCATAACCAGGTGTTTGAGGATAAATGATTAAGTATACATCGAACTTACATTGTTTTTGGTTCTGGATTTTCTTCCAACAACAAAACCTGCTACCGTGAATCAGAAAAGCATAACCAGGTGTTTGAGGATAAATGGTTAAGTACACATCGAACTTACTTTGTTTTTGGTTTTGGATTTTGTATGGGGAAAGATGAAAAATAATAGTATCGTAATGTAGACCGTATACGACACATGTTGAGGATACATAAGCGTGTGTTTTGACATGTTTTTTCACAAAGACGAATACGGTTCTGCTAATTAGGATTTTGAAATTTCAAGAGGTCATGATCTTAGAATGAACTAAATTCCTTGGAAATATTAAAATTGAAATTAAAATTCTATTACATTTGGAGGACCTTCTAGATATATTGGACAATAAAAATGTGCATGCTATAAGTTTTAAAAATATTGTTAAAAACAGTACTAAGTGTTCTTGATAACATTTAAAACAAATTAACAAATTTGTAAGGAGCTCACAACTTCTAACATAACATAGGGGTAAAATTCTAGTATCTATGTCATCCCATCCATCATTATGTTTTCAACTCATTTTTGAATAATGTGCAATAGCTCCAAATTTTGTAAGAGATTGTTTAAGCAAAGCCTTTGCACCTATAACTTTTTACGAAATGCAATCTAATCTATACAAATTTGTTACTTAAGAAATGTCTTGGAGGTATGTGTTAGTGTAAATTTTGGATTAATTACCTCGATCTATAAGCTTTTTGAATCATTTAAGTATGCTATGAATAGATCAAGGTTTGCAAGATTTCCATGCATATTATCTTTTAAATTTATTTCTTGGTGGATTTTTGATAACTCATCAATCTATTAAGCCCCAACATTAGATACCTAACATCAGAGCCCCGATATCGGATACCCAATGTCAGAGCCAAGAAACAATGTCAGATATTTGATGTCGTCTCCTCTATGCATCCCCATAAATACAACACTTGGGTGCAGTTGGGACATATAAGCAATATAGAGAAGATAGTTTTAGTTCTTAGTTCTTGATTGTCCTTCTTAGAGTTCTATTATTCTCAGTGCATGCCCGCAATGTGATGTTCGTAATCATATGACACCTTTGTTCGAGTGTGACATACTTGGACACGTTACATGCATGGAAATAAAGATCAAGATTAGATTATTGTTGCTTTTAATTGTTAATTATTTACCATTTTCTTTAGTTAACATTTCCATTTATTGCTATTTACTATTCCTATCATTAAGTGGAATGCATACGCCTTAATCACAAGCATTTAAGTTAGATACTTGGTAATCCAGTAGTGTATCATTTGGCACACCTAGTGACATACTCTTGGCAATCCTATAAGTAGCGTATCATTTGGCACATCTAGTGACATACTCTTGGCAATCCCATAAGTAGTTTCACAAAGTCCAAGATGTATATGGACAATTAAGAGCAAATACTCATCTCACATAGGGTAGTTTATATATTGTTTTCCATTGTTCATTAGCTTAACTAATTTACCTCTTTATTGTATTAGGAGCAAGGTAGAATTAGACAACATCATATGTCTCACTTTGGATTAAACCATATGTGACAAAGCTACAACTAGTCCAAGTGGGAAGACAGTGAACTGCGATCAAAGCATAATGATTTAGATACCACAACTAGTCTCATCCATTGAATTCAACTAGATCATATGTGAACGCTTGTGATTTACATGGTTGAGTGTAGAGGTACTTCGTTGCTCATCATTGGCACCATTGTTGGGGATGGTGCTAGTTATCTAGATTAGTTATATTATACACGATTGTTGCAAAGGTATTAATGATATATCTTTTAGAAAAATATTAACTCACACACATCATAAACCAACAACAATGTCTCTCTCTCACAGAAGTTACAATGCACTATATAGCAAATGCATTTATTGGAGAAATAACAAGATATATGATGAAGAAATTTTGAGTGACCAACCTTATGTAGGGGTTTCTTATGATCATGATCACCCTGACGACACTCAAAGACTACATTCACCTAAGGTATAAAATCTCGGAGAAGATGATGTAAATCCTAAACTAGGGGAGGCCTCCAAGCCTAAGACCTTCTCAAAACCCAGAAATGATAAATCAAAGAACCCTGAAGAACACCATAGTAGCCATGGCAAACCTTTCAATTCCTCATCTTCCTCTTTTCCTTCAACATCTAGTTCTAATGAAGATGAACATAGGTTTGGAGATAAGGCTTCACTAAAGGGTTGGACTAAAAACCAAAATTGAACCCATGGGAAAAGGCAAAGATGTTACCATGAACACAGATAGCATCATCACAATCAAACGAATAGAGATAGAAATTTCCCTCACAACTTGTTTGCTGATGATGAACCCTTGTTGCCCACTAAGAGCCTAATGCATATCATAGACGCCATTAAGATATCTCGTAGGCATCACAAAAAGAGTTGTCTACCCAAGCTTGATATTGATAATATTCCTAAATTTGTAGGAGGTTATGATTTAGATCCACAACATCATTTATAAGCTTTCCATGATGCTTGTGTTTTCTACAACATTGAAAGTAGGTGGGAAAAGCTTAAACTCTTTCCTAGGATACTAATCGATAAAGTCAAAGTGTGGTATAGATCATTAAGACCAAATTCAATCCAATGATGGTCCATAATTTTGGAACCTTTTATCGAGAAATACCAAACCTATGCAAGAGTGTCCAACCTGAGGAGACAGATCCAAGAATGGAAGCAAGAACAACATGAACCCTTGGACATGACCTTAGATAGACATTATTCCCTATTGAATAGATGCCCATGCCATGGTTTCTTTGAGGAAAGGCAACTTTTCCACATCATAGATGGGCTTCATAATGAAACAAGGGAGATCCTTGGGATGTATGCCCTAGGGCAACTATACGAGCTTCAAGCCCATCAGATCTTAGAGCTAATTAATCATGTGGCAAAAGAAAAAGGAGAGATATGAAAATGGGAGAATGTCAAAAAATATCAATGGGATCCAACTCATTAACAGAAGGAGGTCCATATCTATGATATGAAGAAAAAGGTAGCTCTTGATACGGTGATTCAACAACAAACTTTGCCAATATAGAAGTATATCGATGAACTCGAAGCAAAGTTTAATAGGATGTCCAAATGAATATATGAAAACACTACAACTCTCATTGAGATGGTTGAGGAGAGGATCATGAAAAATAAGCTAGGTGATCACAATAAACAAAGGATATGGAACCAAGAAATAGATAAGAACACTTTTCAGAAATAGATTCAACTACAGACAAAGATAATGGATGCAACATCTACATATAGGACGATCTAAAGGATCATTGCCTAGTCTTGTTGCATCTATAGGAGTATTGGACAAGTGCCTTAAATTTAAAGTTTGTGCAAAAGCACATACTTGGAAGATTTCCTCTCCCACAAGGTAACTATAGACAATCCCACACCTGATCGTACCATCCTAGGGGGACTTATTACTAGCCTAAACATGGTCATCCACCATAGTAGCAACAACCATAGTCGTGGGAGAGGCCACCATCAAATCAACCCTATTCATCGAAACTGCATGGATATTATGTTCAACACCCTAGTTTTCCAACTAGTTCTACATCCTCTACTTCAAATTACAACTACCACTCTCCTGAGTATCATCAACCCATGACATCCCTTGAAGGATCACCACCTTGCACCTCTTACCATCCATCCTACCCTTGATATTCTCACCCTCCACCTTATTACAAGCCACCGCCAATGACAGAAGAAGGTTTAGCACCCCAATATCAACAAATGAATGCCACTTGTGCTGCAAATGTGCATAAACATGTTGACCCTAGTGGGTCTAAACCGCAATGTAGGAAATGTCCCTTCTGGAGGAAAGGTCATACACCNTAATGGAATGGATGGATGGATGTCATGGTCTCAATGTCCAAATAATCAGTTTGTTATGACTTAACAACATAGAGAAAAGCTCACCTTAATGAGCTACATGATTGTTTTATTCACAAGTGAGATTACACGACAAATAAAATAAAAACAATAAATAGAAAAAAATTGGAAGAAATAGGAAGAATTATTTCAAGAAATATGAAAATAACAACAAATTGTAAAACAAAAAGATGAAAAACACTTAAGAATCCTAGAGACTAGAATGGGGGGTAACCCCTAGAACTAAACATTTGGCCATGACAAGGATTAATAAGCAAATAGGTACGATCCATGCATGGATAAAACATTGGTAACTATTCATGCCCAAACCATTGGGTGTCTATTGGTGTTGCAATGGTTGGGTAGATAAATCATTGGTTACACACTTCATTGTTAAATGTCTAGTGGGTCAGGGTATGAGGTGTGTGAACGTTATGGATGTTTGGATCATGATTTCACCCTTGATCATGATATGGTATGCATGGATTTGTTGGTCTTCCCACATTGTTAGATTCATTGTTTGGGTTTGGAANGAGAATAAAAATAACTTTATAATCATTATGTCTGGGTAGAAGAGTGTAGGACCAAGGTGAAATGCAAGGGGTGTGACATCAAGGAGATTTGTGGATTCTCTTTGGTCACTTTTGTATGTTCTATCATGTTTTTGAGGTTTTAACCATATCCTTATAGATCTAACAAAAAATGAAAATAAAAGTATCCTAACACGACACTAAATAAACTTTTGTGGGTCCCACTAGAATGACATGTACCCATGCTTGAAGGTTGGTAGCTTCTTAGAACACAAAAAAACTAAGAAAAAAATATGTGTGCCATAAATTAGCTCCTTCATTGGACAAAATGCCAAGTGATGTTACTCCTTGTAACTATGATAGTCTTATGGTTATCCATCGATGTGATGAAATGATGTGATGTCACTGCAATGTGGTTTGAACTTGGTCTAAATCTTGAACAGAAGACTCATGATTATTTAACAATTAATAACACACAAGGTTTCATTGTGCTCATGGTAAGACACCTCATGTCCCAATTTCTACAATCCTTTCTACTATCCATCTCATCTCATTATCTGGGTGATCATAACTTGTGGTTTTGTGTAACATAGAGTTATTATCTCAAACCGCTAGTTTTAGCATGTGTGTTTTGTTTGATAGGTATGAGTTGCATTTAATCCCTTTAGTGCCTATGGATATTTTTAGGTGTGGTTATACAAGGGCATCATAGGCTAAAGCTTGCTTTGGGGAGGATCCACTTGTGTAACTTTTGTAACTTGTACTTGTTTGACACAACCACATTATTATTCACCTTCTAGGCATTCAATTGTTACATTTTGTTGTTTCCCTTCTCATATAACTTGATTTGTCGACAACCTTGATTTCCATGCCCTTTTTCTTGTTCATTCTAGTGCTTTTCACATTGACAACTCCACCTTCTAATACTTCTAGTGCCTCAAACTGATTTTCCACTTACCCTAGAACTATGGACCCAACCTCAAACCTTCCAACCAATCACAGAGATTCATTTTCCATGCTCAATTGCCCCATTTAAAGCATATTATTAGACCTCGATGTTAACTACCTAACGTCAGGTCGAACACGATGTTGGATACATGATGTTAGGTCACATAAACATATATATATATATGACCCCTATGGTGCCAAAATTTCATTTTCATCATTTGCTGCTAGGGGAGTTGTTCAAATTTTCTCTCGCAACTCAAAGCTCTACACAACCACTTTCTACTTACGATATTTGGCTCTCTCCTGCTCCAATTTCCATGCTATTTGAACCTATCTAAACCTGGAGTATTTAAGTTAGTCATGGGGTTGGGGGTGGTGCTGCTTGCATGGAAAACTTGTTCTAATTGAAAATAATTTGCTATTTCCTAGAAGGTATTATAAGGGTAAGAGTGTTAAAAACTTTAGGTGTGAACATAAATAGTCAATTATATTAATGCCAGAAACCTTAATTTTTCCACCCAAGGAACCACAACCATCATAACAAGCCACACATAAGAAAAAAGGAATCAACCATGCAAGGTTGTACGAGGAGATAGACACTTTTTGGGGATTTTTCTTGAAAATATTTCTAACTCTACAATCATATGAACTAAGAAATTAGTGAACTAAGGTAACGAGTAATGTACAAACTGATTAATGATAAAGAATACAACCTTAGTAATACTTGATCTTTTCTTGATTGTAGATGGCCCAAAAAAGAGGTGTATAAGAAGAACCTTTGGAAAGAGTAGCTAAGCATCCACAAGGTGGCTGAGGCCAATAGGGTGAGAAGGTAGAACATCAAGAGTAGAAAGCCCAATTTTTAAACATCCATCAAGAGGCCCTTGCTACTAGATAGTCGGTCCAAGTAGAGGCCAAATAATTACCTACTCCTATGTATGGACAACATCTCATGTTGTCCCCTGATTACCTCGTAGACATTCAAGAAAAGTCCACATTGAACTCAGTCATCGTGGACATGAATCTTGGCCCATTTATGGAGTTTTCTCTAGAAGCAATTCACATGCAACTTCAAGCATCACCCTTGTGGCCTATCCTCTCAAATAGTGCTAACTGGTACTTGGGTGATATCCACCAATTATAGCACAACAAAGATGAGGGAACCACTATAAACATCTATGGTGTGAATGTTGACTTCCCTGTTAAAGAAATCATTAAAGCTTTGAATCTATTGAATGAAGGGGCTAAGGTAGCCTATCTATCCACTAGATCTAACCCCGATACAAAAAAACTATGGTTTCAATGGACATACAACAAAGAAGATAAAACATATAGTGAACTAACTCTAGAAGAGAGGACATACTTCAAGATTGGTATATACCATCTAAAGGGCTCAATCAAATTTCAACATGTGCCTAGGGAAAGTGTTATCTTAATGGATAAATATGCAATCAATCTTCCCCAATTCTACTTCAGTGAAACTCAATGATAGTTCAAAGAGAAAAAGGTAAGGAAGCCAACACTCCTATTCCCTTGCCTAATCAAGAAGTTATGAAAACATGCTAGAATCCTAGGATATACGAATGATGTCCCCAAGAAGGCTCAAACTTCCTCCTTTGCTAAACCCCTCAAACACGTGGCACCAAGAAAAGATCTTGGTGAAGAGTAAGAACCAGAGAAGGAAGCAAAGCCAAAAGCAGAAGTACAACATGAGCCTGAACAATGCCCAGAAACACAAGTTCCACTACCACTGCTACAAGATTATAGGCCCGCAATGAGCCATCTTAAAAAAATTGCTAAAGCTATTAGTTTGGGAAGTAGAGATGAGCCTAATCTTTTCAAAGTAATTGATGATGTTGTACAACCCACTATTTTAGCTGATCCAACTAGGGGGAAGATCTTATTACAATCAAAAGGAGGATCCCAATGGTCTAGGCAAATCTTTGGAAATGTCACATCCTTCCAGGTAATGCTTGAAACTAGAGAAGGTTTGACAATTGTGGTAATGCAGCATCAAGATGCGATAGGTGCTGCAGAAGTGATCATGAATCATATTAAAGAATCATTCAACATGTCTATTATGTCTCTAGTAGATCTTACTAGGACTACAGATGCATAGATCTTGGCTAGAACTTTGATGACTCCTACAGTGCATGAGGATGTATTGGATTGACTGCTATAGATGGGACAAGTAATGACTACTTTGTTTGACATCCCTAGGGATGTCACTGCAACATAGTCAAATCTTATCACCACTAAAGGAAAGTTGTTTATGGTTGAAGCTAGGGTAGAACATGTAGAAGAAAAAGTGAAAAGATTACAACAAGAGTTGGCTACCTTAAGAGTTGAATGACGTGATCCTGCTCATTTTGTTGTACTTGACTAGTTGGAACAATTTAGGATAGAGTAGCTGGCCAAGTTAACTAAGGAGAAAAAGAGAAAGTAGTTTGGAATGCCTTTACTATTGATGCATAGTCCCATGCATACAAAAAGGCATTAACTGCCACATAAGAGCAAAATAAGCAGCTTATCACTAAGAATTCAAGGTTGATCATAGTTGAGAAGTAGAAGAACATCCTTGAGGAGAGTGTCCACCAGTTAAGAGAAAAACTAGTGAGGGTTAATTAGGACATCAATAGATTGGCCAGAGAAAATAGAATCCTCTCAATGAAGGAGTTCCATGCAATTTAACAAAAATTAGCAATAGAAATTAGCATGTGGCAGAATGAGGCTAAGAAGCATGAGAAGTTGAAGGAACACTTCCACAACCAAGTAGCCATATATAAAAAAATAAATGAAAAAGAGATCTAGATGGCTAAAGCTCACATTAGATCTTTGTTAGCACAAAATCCTAAGTGAGAGCCAATTCTAGATAGTTATGCCTTGGTCCAACAAGTGGAAGTAAAGAATAAAGACCTAGAGATCGAAGATTTGAAAGACTACGTGACGTTGACTAACCTCAAATATGCCAACCTTGCCATGTTAATAGCAAGTCAACCTCAAAACAAGCTAGAGAAGAAGGTAGCAACCACTTATGTATTTTATGAAAAAGAGTTTGTAGATCAGAAAGACACTTTGGAGAAGCAACATGTAGAAAACTCGAAATAAAAGTGGTTAAAACCAACTACTAGGGATAGAAGGATGTCACCTAAAACCTAGATAGAAGATTAACAAATTATCATGAACTTAGAGAAATGGCTAGGACCTTTGAAGAGGAACAACGGTAGTTTGCGGCTCGGTATGTAAAGGTTAACAAGATGTTCTAGCAACTACCATGCCCTTGGGATGTATTGATGCCAGCACACATTGGTTTAGCAACTTGGATAGTACATAACCCAAGGATGGAAGAAGAAAAGTTGCAGGCATTTCTCGATCGTTACAAATTTCACAAGCCTAGTGACAAAGGGAAGCAATCAATGAAGGAGCCATCACCTGTAGGCATTACATGAGTCTTCCAATTTTATCTTATAATATTGTGTCCTATTTTTGTACTTCTGCATGTAAGAGTCAATTGTTTTGTTTGTTGTTGAAGTTAGTTAATAATCCCATACCTTCCAAATATTTTGTAAAGAACTTGTTCCTCATTTTCTTTAAGTTAAGAATGCATTTTCATTTAGTCATGGGGGTATGATGAGTCATGAATCTATTAGGCCCCAATGTTGGATACCCGACATTGGAGCCCTGATATAGGTTACCTAATGTTAGAGCCAGCAAATGATGTTAGATATTCAATGTCATCTCCTCTATGCATGCTTATAAATATAGCACTTGAGTGCATGGTTGGGACATATAGGAAATATAGAGAAGATAGTTTTAGTTCTTAGTTTTTGATAGTCTTTCTTAGAGTTCTGTTATTCCTAGTGCATGCCTACAGTGTGATGTTAGTAATCGTACAACACTTTTATTCAAGTCTGGCACATACTTGGACACATTACATGGCTAGAAATAAAGATCAAGATTACTTTCATCATTATAGAATCCACTTAGATTATTGTTGCTTTTAATTGTTAATTATTTACTGTTTCCTTTAGTTATCATTTCCATTTATTACTATTTACTATTCTTGTCATTAAGCGAAATGTGTACACCTTAATCACAAGCATTTAAGTGTAGATACTTGGTAATGCATAGTGTATCATTTAGCACACCCAGTGACATATGCTTGGCAATCCCAGAAGTAGTCTTACAAAGTCCAAGATGTATACGGATGATTGAGAGTGGATACTCATTGCATGTAGGCTAGTTTAGATCTTATTTTCCATTGTTCATTAACTTAAATAATTTACCTCTTTATCATCATTAGGAGCAAGGTAGAATTAGACAACATCATATGCTTCACTTTCGACCAAACCATACCTAACAAAGTTATGACTAGTCCAAGTGGAAAGACAATGAACTACAATCAGAGCATAATGATCTACATACCAAAACTAGTCCCATCCATGAAATTCAATTGAATCATGCGTGAATGCTTATGATTTGTATGGTTGAGTGTAGGGGTACCTCACCACTCATCAATTTTTTTGATTGAAGAATAGTTTCTAAAGCCTTAAATATTGGCATTTTTAATCATCATCATGCTTTTTTTAATTATTAAAAAGTGTACTCTTATATTTAATCTAGCATCCTTAAATATCAAAATATTTCTTGTATTATTGAATTATTAGATGTAGTATTGAGTTTTTGGAGAGTTGAAAAAAATATTATCTTTTGAATTAAATCAATTAAGCATATCCTAGCTATAACTAGTGGTTTTCATAGGACTTGATATATGTTTGAGGTGGATCTTGACTCACTTAAATGAAAAACTCTTATGCATGCTCATGGAATTAATTATCTGTAGCCAGTTTTATATTATAATCTTCCAAAATATTTCACTATTACCATCAAGAGAGTGATATGTTTAACTCATGTCCTTTTATAATTAAAGAAAAAAAGCAATGCAAGCACATCAAAAGTGTAAGAAGATATTCATGATGATGCTAGAGTTTTAGCAACTTACCCTCCCTTTTCTTTTAATATTACTTGATAAAATGTATCTTCAAGTAAGGTTCTAGTTAGTTTACTTTCAAAGAATTATTTAATAAATAAGGAGAAATAAATATATATTCCTAAGTATTGATCACATCACCCATGCTTAACATGGAACCATATGAATTACTTTTAATTGATAGAGAGTTTGCAATGTCTTCAATCAAACCATTACTATTTTATGGGTAACTAATCATACATTTTACATATATTTGGCCATTACATTCAATTTATTCTCTTATTGTTAGTAGCATATTTGTTATTGCTTAGTCATTAAGGAAAGTTTAATAATTCCTTACTCATTGCTTGTTCTACTCATAAGTTTTCAATTAATTATTTTTTAAAAATAAACTTACTAATTATCAATGCCTTATTTTTTCCTTTGGTTCATAGTGGCATTTTTTTTGCTTTATTTTTTTAATTGTTAGAAGAGAAGAGAAAATGAAAAAGACCCATGAAACTCAAATTTTATGCAAAAGGAGAAGAATAAGAGATGGACTAATTTAATACCAAATATTAAAAGGAAAAGGGGAAAATTAACAAGGTATTTTAAGTTTCCTACCTTTTATAAGAAGCTCCAACTATGCTCTTACATAATTCTTCTTTTCTAATTTTATCTCTCTCCTATGTTGTCTACTCATCTTCATTGTAATTTGGAAAAAAGGACACAAATCAATTCCTTTTCAATTCTCTTTATTCTGCTTGGGGATTTTGAGAGTAGTTGGTGTTATCATAGTGTTGGCACATTCAGCCATTTCATGGAACAGTTGGACTACAATTGGAGTAACTAGTGTTTAAGAGTTTGAAGGGAAAATATATAGCTTGAATGTTGGTTGAAAATGTTTGGGAGTTATTCTCTATTT
>MNCI01030691.1:240509-253554 GCA_015680685.1 Gnetum montanum | reverse complement strand
TTTTGCAAGCATATAAAGAAATGAGAATAGGATAGTATTTTTATGATTGGTAGGGCTACCTATAGTCATCTTAAGGGTAAGACAACCTCTTGGATGCTTGCCTTTTGGTGAATTTTCAGTTTAAGGCATCAATCCAAACCCCTAAAGATGTGATAGAACTAGACAATATCCATTAGGATTCTCATATTGACACACATCACATCTTTCATCATTTAAATTAGAGTTTGCAACCTCTTCTATTGTAGCTAATTTTTTATTTTGCTAGTAGTAGTCCTTCCGTAGATTTTCTTTCTTTCTCTTTTTCTTGTCTCTAGCTCTACCTTGCTATGGATTTTCCTCTATAGTTTTCAATGTTTTTTTTTAAATTTTCATCAATTAAGTCCTACATTTTGTCAACTTTTACTAAAATTTCAATTATTGACTTTTGGATTAGCAAGGCTTTCCTCTCTACCACCTCTTCTAATGATGCCTCATCTTCTAGTTCATAAAATGAACCTCCTTTTTAGAGAGAAGAATATCTCTATTGTATTCCTTAGAGCTCTCTCTCTTCTTTAGTTCTCAATCCTCTATTGTTGCCTAATCAGTTAATCTCTAAAAATGATGGGCTTTCATCTTTGAAAGTCTCCCTTGAGCATAGACTTCAAGAGTTTTCCTTGTCTTGTTTCAAAGTCCATCTATAATATGTTGTAGTTGTTTCCTCTAACCTAAGCATTAGTGTAATAGTGAGTAACACCTACCCATGGTTACATCAAGGGACTTATGATTTCCTTGCCTTCATTCCTAAATCTACTTAAATTGGACATTCTAGAGTACATTTGATATTTCTCATTAAAGATTTTCAACATCGTACACCACATTTTGATGAATTTTGGTTCCAAGAACCAATACCAATATTCCACTTCCTTAGCTTTTTCCATTTATTCTCTACATTTTACAAGGCTTACACATCTTGAAAGGCTAGGAGATGATGTTGCAAATCAACATTGTAGCCTCCCTTAAACCTAGGAATTTTGTTCATGTCTAGTTGCTATATTCAGCTATATTCAACTATTTCTTTGATGTCTAGTAGGAGTGTAGACTATCTTCCTAATGTTAATCATGCTGTGAGTAGCAAGAAAGTGTTCATCATACTTATTTCTATCCTTATTGTCTCCTTTATGACCATGCCTCCTTCTATGGTGCCTGCTATCTCTTCTTTCAACTCTATGTCCAATTGTTTGGTTACATCTATCATATCTTCTTTCATCCCTATGATGATCTCTCTAATCATCTCTATTAGGTCATCTGCCATTACCCTTTTTTTCTTAGTTACATTTACCTTCATCAAAGCTAGATGAAAATGAGGATGAGAAATATGGAGAACTAGGAGAGTTGTGCCAACTTACTCTCCTTTCATGATCCCTTTAGTCATCTTTACCTGACCTTTTAGAATACCTAGGCCTAGAGGTCTTTCTTGTGTTCAGTTCAATCATTCCTTTTCCTTGGTTGCTAGCCAAGATTAAATGTAATCATGAATTTATCATGTCATATGTAGTAGGGATTGAATAATTTGGTGATAAGATTTGTATCATTAATAACCAGTATCCTCCTCATATAGTGATGTTAGTGGAATGGTAGCCTCCTTTCCCTTTGCAACTTTACNGTGATGTTAGTGGAATGGTAGCCTCCTTTCCCTTTGCAACTTTACGATGTACTTCCATCAAACAATCCTTTTGTAGTCAGGCTTTGGTAGGTTGGTAAGACTTGAACATTTTGTCAACCACTTTGTAATTACTAGTAACCACTTCTAGTCTAACTTTCATTACTGCTACCATGAGCATTGATGGAATTGAGTAGTCAAGTGGTCACATAATATTTCCTTTCATGTTTCTTCATTGCAAATGATAATCTTGGTGGAGGAGTAAACTAAAATTTTGATACTAGGTGTTTGAATGTGGTTAGATGATTTTAGGTTGCTGGGGCATATCATCCTTATGCTTTACTCTCATGTTGCATCTCCTTGTGGTAAAAAGAAGACATATTTAAATTACTTGAGTATGCTTGAATACAATTAAATAATATTATTGTTAAATAATAAATCATAAGGGATATAACACCAGTCTTTATATGATTATAGCTATTTAAATCACTAGCACTAGTTCTTTATAATAGCACCAATGATGAGTAGTAGACTAGATCCTATACCCAACTATATAGATCACAAATGTTTACATGTAACTTGGTTGAATCCCATGGACTATAGTAGTGTGGGTATCTAGATAACTAAGTGATTGATCATTACTTATTATCTTTCCAATCACACTTGTTTGGATTAATTTGTATGATTATGTATGACTAAAGCATATGATGTTGATGTTAAAGGAGCTATGTTTAGTATTTTATTAAACTGTTAGAAGAATAAAAATCTATATTATCTAACCTAAGCGTGAAAATAAATCTATTCTAGCCTAAGCATTGAGCATGCATTCCCACCTCATTATACACTTCTTAAATTTGCCCTAACACGATAGGGTTACCAAGTATTTGTTACTAGCCATACAAAGTGGTACACTACTTGGATTACCAAATATTAATGTATTTATAGTCAAAGTTGGTTGTACTCATGGGGTGTAATTAAAGTGCAATGAAATATAAAATAATTAGGTAAATGCATGCAAATTAAAGGAACAAAGAAATTAAATTGCACTTAAATAAACCAGGAAGCTAGGCACAATTTTCTGATGAGGCATAGAAAGTGGATTGCCTTTCTCACATGCTTGTTTTCTTTGAACCTCTTCTCTATCTCAAGATAGATCAATTGTGGGAGGTTGATCAGGAATTTCTTACTTAGAGCAGTGCATGCATGGGTAGAAAAAGCTATCACCTTGCTTGGCCTCACCATCGGATTGAGGCGGTAGGCTACTATCTTAAAATAGGAACACTATTGTTGTGAGTGTATCATACTCCTTGCGGTCCACTTCATAGCACCATTAGACCCACTCCTTTTTGACCTTTGGGTTCACTTGTGTTGAGATCTTTGTTAGTTTGGTCCTAGTTTTAGGCAAATCAAGGGCCTAAGAGATGGCATTCACCAAGTAGGACATCATAATGTCCTTGATCTTCACAGTGGCACCACGGAGCCTATTGTTCCAAAAGAGATATGTCTCTTCCATATACCACTCCTCGTTGGAAGTGATGATGGACCACATGGGAGAGCTCTATAGCCACATTTTGACATCTTTTGGGGCAAAGTCTAAGAAGGTACCAAAGTTTAATTCTTAGAGAATTGAACATTGGATATTCTCAAACTAGATTTGCCTAAGGTAGGCTTCAATCAAAGTGACCTCAAGCTTTGGCCTTAGTCTTAGTGCCTTATCTTGGTGGGATTGCTTTGTTTAAACTTGGGGAATTTGATGGATCGATTCCACTTTGGGCTCCTCTCAAAGAGGTCCCATTGCATGGGTTTTAGAAGCTTGATCTTGGGGTTATTCTTGTTGGCCTCTTCCAATTCTAGGCTACTTGTTCCTTGGTTGGAAGAGTCCTCCCTCTGGATGCTTAGGTCTTGGTGCCATCTATAATCACAACATGATCAAGGATTAGCTTTTGATGTGTAACTTTGGAACACTTGAGTACCTTATCTATTTGGTTTAGTTACATGGAGCATACATGGAGCATAAAAGAACTTTGATTATCTTTTATGCTCCATGTTGAGTGGAAAAAAGATTTGAATGCAAACATGCATAAAGGATGAGAAACTTAACTAACTAAACCAAGGGGTATCTAAGGGGGTCCTCTCCATAGCAGGCTCATGCCCTTGATGTCCTTGCATTTCCTCAAACTAAAGAGTCTATGGACCCCATGCATGATTAATGGTTATGGTTACTTAAGGAAAAAATTACCAAGAAACTATCTAAGAACTTTGACACATCAAACTAAGACATTGAACAAAACATGAAAAGAGGCAGTGAGGTGAGATATGGAAAGCATAGATGTTTTGAGGTGGAGAGTGGAATGGAGTCTCGTATCATGGTCACATAAAGTTCTTGTGGATTTTTGTGGTTAATATGATTCGATAAGATCTATCCTTAGTCTGAATTAAAACCAACTACTTTCACTAACTTCACATTGATACTCTAAGACTAGTCCACCCCCTTAAGGTGCATGAATATTCCCACAAATCAACCACCATTCCTAAAATAGAAGAAAAGAGAAATAGGAAGTAAATTTGGCTTTAGTTAAAGGGAACCATTAGGCATGGGTAACATGTCTTTCTAGTCCCATAACCAGTGCTTTTAGCCCATTATTTTGTCTAAGGTATGTGCTTCGAATTTCCATTATTACTTTTTTTTTTGGAATTTTGGATGGGAACCATACCATGTAAAGACTTAGCTTTTGATTATTGGTCAATAGTGGAATGATAAGAAATCCATGAAAACACTCATGCATCCAAGAGGGTAGGCAAATACAAAGAGCATAAAAGCCTTTTGAATTCATACCCTTATCTATCCATTTAATCCTTTCAAGTTTGGAAACTACTAAGGTAACAAGTTCTCTAAAAGTTTTATTTCAGAAGGGACTACATATTTCAAAAACAAGGAAACACCATAGAGTTTCATGGATAATGTGGAATCACTATCTATTATCATGAAAAATAAACCATGTCTTAGTTATCAAAACCAAAATTCAAGGATAGAATCTAGATATTAGCAATTAAATAACATTGTAATACAAACCACCATCAATTGACAACTACAATTACACTTAGTCCTAGTAGCAATAAAAGAAAAAAAAACATAAGAAAAGCATAAAAGAAATCCAAACCAAATGAAGTAAGATGTAGAAGAAAGTATAAAATATTTAAGAAAGAGAAAAGTATGCTAAAAATGGTGAAAAAAGTGAAAAAATGAGCCACATTAATTAATCAACATGGATGGCCATCTCCTCCACGACTAAGTTGGAAGGAGGAGATCCAAAAAATTGAATGTGCATGTTCATCCACTAAGGTGTTTTGCTCACTAGATCTTTTAGGTTCATGGAAAGGTTTGGTTTGTTGCATGTTGATCAATGAGCTTTTAGGTTTGTGTATTAAAATGACCCTAGAAGAAAAGGTTTCATAGATAATGTAAGGTCCCTCCTACAACATTTGAAATTTGGTTCTTTATGGCATGTGTGTGGGATTCTAGTATAGGATCCTATTTGCTAGTTGAAATTTTACTTCCTTGATTCTAAGGTCATGTCGTTGTTTATTGAATGCCTTGTGCACTTTGTTAGATGACAAGGCCACTGATCAGTTCCCATCTAGCAAGCTAAGGTTCATTAATCTTTTTTTCTATACTAGACTTAGGTTAAGGTCAAGGTCAGAAGCTATTGAAAGTGTATGGAGCTTCATTTAGATTGGAAGTGTTGGTCATTTCACATACAAAAGCTCATAGGGAGAGTAATCAATAGGAAGTTTCTAAGTGGAGTAGTAGGCCCATAGAGCATCATTGAATTTCATGCTTCAATCCCTCCTATATTTACTAATAGTTCAAGTTAGTATTTTTGTGATTTCCCTATTTGTAACCTCTAACTGACCATTGGCTTAGGGATGGCAAGGTGTTATTACTTGATGCTCAACCCCCAAACGTTGCATAAGCCTCCAAAAGGCAGTACCTCTAAAATGAGTTCTATTATTAGAAATAGGTGCATGTAGCATCCCAAACCTGCTTACAACAAATTGTTGTACAAACCGAGTAGTTGTAGAAGATGTGCAATTAGTGATGGATGCAACTTTTACCCATTTCATATAATAGTGAATAATGACTATGATGTATGCCTTTCTATTCAACATGGGAGTGATGAAATCCATGAAGTTAATACCCCAAATATCGAAGGGCTCAAGTGGTTAGATCCATTGTTGAGACCCCTCCATATGAGCAGTCATTGCACCATCACATTTATAACATTCATAAGAGCAAATGAAGTAGTGAGCATCCTTGAAAATTGTTGGCTAGTAATACCTTATCATGAGGATCCTAATGGTCATGCATCTCCTAACATAGTGGTCCCCAAAATGGTCATTGTGAGCATCTTAGAGAATGCATAGTTGATTAGCATTAGGTACATACCAATAAGCTAGGTCATCAATGCACATCTTGTAAAGGGGTTTGTTGATTTCCATGAGGCATTTGACCTGGTGAAGAAACAATTGTTTCTTCTTATTGCCATACTCCTATGGCATCTCCTAAGTGAAAAAATAAATGAGAATGTCATTGTACCAGTTAGGTTCAGTGGGTACTTATTTAGTTAGCCTTGGCAAAGAGGAGTTTATTAGAAGACTGATCTAAAAGTTGGCTCTCCTTCTTCTTGTTGTCCCATCTCAATTCAGACAAGTCATCATCATCTTATTCTCAATTCCCTTTTGATCTACCATGGTGAGATCAAATTTCTATAAGATCACTAGCTAACATATGACATAGAGGGCTCATTGTTGGCTTATTCATCAGGAACCAGATTTCATTGTGGTCTGTTTGCACAAACATCTTGTATCCAAGCACATAGAATCTAAATTTTTCCAAGGAAAACACCATCATCGTCAGTTCTTTTTCCATTTTGGTGTAGTTTAGCTATGCATCCACAATGCTTTTGCTCGAGCAATGGATGTAGTAAGGATGTTTCTTATTGTCCAACTACATGAGCATGGCTTCCAACGCATAATTGGATGAATCTGTCATGATGTGGAAGATCCTGTACCAATCAAGTGCTTGTAGAATTGGAGTTTCTACAATCTTTTTCTTGAGTTGCTAGAATGCACCCTTGCATTTCTTAGTCTAGATGAATAAAGCATTCTTCTTTATTAGCTTCACCAATGGTTTGATGATCTTATAAAAATTCTCAATGAAGCATTGATAATAGCTAATGTATCTAGGGAATGACCTCACATCTTTAACTATTTCTAGCTATCTAGTAATTCCTTGGATGACCCTTATTTTTTTAGGATTCATATCAATCCTTTTTTTTGAAATTTTGTACCCCAAGACAATGCCTTCTTGGACCATCAAGTTGCCTTTTCTCTAGTTGAGCCTAAGGTTTTTCTCAATGCACCTTTTTAGGACTTGCTCAAGATGGTCTAGTGCTTACTCAATGTAGCCCCATAGGTGGAGATGTCATCCATGAAGGCTTCCACCTTGCTACTAATATACTATTGAAAAATGCTTAAGACAATGCAATGGAATGTGGAAATGGCATTACATAGGCCAAAAGACATTCTTTTATATGCAAAAGTTCCCTAGGAATTCATGAATATTGTTTTAGCCTAATCTTTTGATGAAATCTCAATTTGGTTGTAACCACTATAATTGTCTAAAAAGCTATAGTAGTAATGCCCAAAAATGGTATCCAACACATCGTCCGCAAATGTTATCATGTTCAACAACCTGAAATTGATGTAGATCCTCTATTTACCACCTTTCTTTGGCACTATAACAAGTGGGCTAACCCAATCACTATCTACAATGGGATAGATGAACCCTACCTTAAGGAGTTGTTGAATCTCCTCTTTCATGATCTGCTTCAATTTGGGGTTCAACCATCATTGTGGCTACCTCTTTGGTTTAATGGAAGGATCTGTGTAGATGCAATGTTGGCATATCCTAAGATCAATTTCAGTGAGTTCAGGATATGACCAAGCAAATATTGTTGGCCATTTGTTGACGACCTCCAATAATTTCTTTTTGTGTGCAGGAGGAAGATTGACATTAATAATAATTGGCTTGCTATTTTTTAGGAAAGCATATTTCATTCTGGTTGAATAAGTTTTTAACTCAAGGGACTCTTGTTTAAAACCTATAGGGATTTCCAACTCTCTCCAATTGGTGTCATTAGGTTCATTAGAGAGTTGATGATGGATGTTCTCCATATCATCCATGCCTTCAATGTAGCCACTTTTAAGACTCTTAGTTTATTCTATGCATAGAGTTAAGCTACTTTTAGGCTTAGTTGTTAGCCATTGGGTACCCTCCTATTTTCTTGTTGCTACATATAGGCACCTTTGGATTTCTGTCACATTGGCACATCACATTGGCACACTACTTACATGTTGTGATTGATGTACCTTTCATGATCCATAATTTCTATATGT
Source organism: Gnetum montanum (assembly GCA_015680685.1). Classification (NCBI taxonomy): domain Eukaryota; kingdom Viridiplantae; phylum Streptophyta; class Gnetopsida; order Gnetales; family Gnetaceae; genus Gnetum; species Gnetum montanum. Next base: position 245,456 of record MNCI01030691.1, on the reverse strand, counting down.
AGTGGCACCTTGTGTCATTGTATGCAATGCATGGAATGCATTTCTGTTTGATCTTTCCAAAATCATTTTCCTTGGAAATTTTTAAGGAGAGGGCTCTGATCCCCAATTGTACATCTATTATGCTTAACCATGTCCTTCCCATGAATTTTGAAAAGTCCCCCTTCAAGTTATCTACACAAATCACTAGGAAGTTAGTAGGATAGGATCATCCATAGATGATGGTCATAATTTCCTCCACCAATCCTAGGGAAATGATGATGGATTGATCTACTAACTCAAGATGAATGTTATTCTTCTTGAGAGGAGGTAAGTTCCAAGCTATGTACATTTCATGGGAGATTAAACTTACACTAGAACTTGAGTCCAAAAGAGCCTTTCAAGGCTCATTCCCAATGATTTGCAAGTAAACTTGGAAACTCCTATGATAAGATCTTTTCCTAGGAAGGTGGCCAACCTTTATCCAATAAGTGACCACATGGATCAACATTATAGTAAGCACTTTGGGAGGTGCTTGGTTTGAAGGGGTCTTGAATGAGATTTTAGAGAAGGAAGGAGAAGTAGGATCATCAGCTGTAGGTGTTTTTAGGCACTTAGAAGGACTATTCATTCAAAATAAAATTATTTTTTGGGGCTTATTTTCCAAACCACTTAGCTGGGGAGCAGACTATAAGTTAACATCCCTTGTGGCATTTATTTGCTACGATTGGGTAGGAATTTTGCCTTGCATGGATGGAGCTAGTGGTAATTGAGTTAAGGGTGGATGTACATGTGTAAAAGGATGGGAAGGGTAATAAGAAAATGGGAATTCCCCTCTTGGAGATTAAGCTTTGTAATACTCAAGAGGGTAGTTGTGGTGCTAGAAACAGGCATGACTAGAAGAGTCATGTAGAGAAATCAACTATTGAACATAGTACCCATATGGATCTAGCTACTGATAATCGTAGTACTGCTTTGCTAGTAGCATCCCCCACTATTGTGGATGCTTCCACTACTAGTACTACTCATGAGGTTGTGGTAGAGCTCCACTTAGATAGTAGGCTTGTTGTTATTGGAACTACCTATTGTTGCCTTGAGGATAAGGCAACCTCCTAAGTGCTTACCTTCTTGCTAATCTAGGATTTAGTGTGTACACCCAAGACTCTTGTAAGTGTGACACAACAAGATAATATCCCTTAGGATGTTTGTATTATAAAATGTCATATCCACCATCATCATTTGTTTCAGACTCCAAAACCTCTTGAATGGTAGTAGCTTTGCCGTTACCTCTTTAATGGGCATGTTCAACTTCTTTCATCCTTCTTTGGTCATGACCATTACCTTGCTCTTTGGACTTTTTAGTAATTTTAAGACTAGTTTGAAACTTCTTGTTTAATGAATTCCACATTTTGTCTACCTTGGCTAATATTTCATAAATAGATTTTTGTATCAACAAGGTCTGATGTTGCAACACTTTATCAAGTGGTGCCTTCTCATTTTGTCACAAAATTGAGCCTCCCTTTTGTAGATGGTAGGGTCCATGTTGTACTTTTCTACACTTTTAATTTTTTTTCAACTTGCCTTCTTCTATGGCCACTTGCTCAATCAACCTTTGGATTTGATGGGCTCTTAGTTTTGAAAGTTTTCCTTGGGCATAGATCCCAAGAGTTCTCCTCATTTCTATTTTGAGCTCATCTATGATATGGTAGAGCTACTTCCATTGAGAAAAGCCATGGCTTGGACATTTGTGAAACAATGAGTAATATTTGTCCATTTTCACATCCAAGATTCATGTGTTACTTGTCTCCACCCTTGGATCTACTTTCTCAGATTAGACACTTGGGAGTACATTTGATACTTGTCATTGAAAAGCTCAAGAATCATACTCCATCATCTGATTGATTCCAGTTCTAAGGATAGGTACCAAATTTTAGCCTCCTTGATGAGTGTCCTAGGGAATAACTTTAATTTTTTCCATTCATTTTCAACATTCTGTAAGGCATAGGCATCATGAATGACTTGGAGATGATTTTGTGGATCAAAATTGTTTCCCCTTCAAACTTGGGAATATTGTTCATGTCTAGCCATTTGATTTGGTTGTCTTTCACGTGCCTTATTGAAATACTCATGGCCTTTACAATGTTCACTATGTTTCTTGTTGCAAGTAAAGGCTCATCATAGTCATAGCCCCTATGATGGCCATGATTCCTATGATGTCCTCTGTTGTCCCTTTGTTCATGATGGTGGACCCCCCATGATTACCCACATCCCTGTTCTCTATTATTTTGGTGCGCCTTGCAATCATCTCTGTCCCATTAGTTACCTCCACCATGGTCTTATCCTCTATTTCTTTGGTTGAAGTTGGAGGAAGAAGAAGATGCAGACGATGAAGGTGAAGAGGAAGGAGGACTAGCATCAGAACGATGCCTACTACTTCATCTTCATTGGTCATGACCATGATTAGCATGTTTATCTTTATCGTGGTGCTTCTCCACATTCTTGCCTTGACTCCCTCCTTTGGAGCTCCCATGGTCATGAGCAGTATTCTTCCCTGAACTAGGATTATTTACAGTGGTCTGTAAATTCTAGTTAGGCCCTCCTTTATTAAAGAAGAGGGGTGAAGAATTAGTGTTTTGAGAACCCCTAAAGAAGGGATCCTCTCCTTCCTTTTAACCTAGTAGGAACAAAGGGCTTGTGAATAATTTCCCCTTTGATGCCTTGTAACAAACCTCCTATTGCTGATATTTCTTCCTTTATGCTCAAGTGGGATGATAATCCCAATAGTCATGGTCTTGCATAATGTACTTAGCATTGAGCCTTATGGTGCCGAATTTCATGAGAGTTTAGAGCAGCATCACAGGAATTGATCGATCAGGTAGTCCCAGCGGCGTACCTAGGATCTATGCTTGGTAGTCCCACTGGCAGTCATGCATGAGGTCCAAGATGTGTACGGTTGATCAAGGAATCGGTTGCTCATCACACTTAGGCTAGATTAGATTTTCTTACCCTTTTCCTCCTAGCTTAGCTTAGTTAGTATTATTTTCCACTGTCTTCAGGAGTAGCGTTAGAATTAGGAACACATCATACACCTCATCTAGACTAAACCATACGTGACGTATGCAAAACTAGTCTATGTGGGAAGACAACGAACTGCTACCTAAGGCTAACTATCTAGGTGCCACAACTAGTCCATTTGCGAAGTTCGAGTGGATCGCGCGTGTGACGCTCGTTTCATATGGTTGAGTGTAGGGGTACCTCGCCACTCATCATAGGCACCGTTGCCGGGGATGGTGCTAGTTATCTAGATTAGTTATATCACACAAGGTCACTGTATAAGAACTTAACGATATATCTTTCAGAAAATAGTAATTATAAAAAGTCACATAAATTCACACACAAAAATGCTTCTCCTACAAGATGATAATAAAGCCACACTTAGTGAGGAAGTTCATTGGAGAACCAATGAGCTATATAGTGATGAAGATTGGAGTATACAACCTGAAGTGGGAGTTTCCTATAAGAATGAACAAAAACAACGTCATCATAATACACGAAAGCATAACTTACCTGATGACGATGAACCCCCACTGGCCACTACAAGCTTAACGCAAATACAAGAGGCTGTTCGAATCTCACGTAGGCATCGTAAAGAGAGCCGACTACCCAGGCTCGATTTAAACAACTTTCCAAAATTTTTAGGAGGCTATGACTTAGATCCGCATCAACATTTACTAGCCTTCTACGATGCCTGCACATGGAATAACATTGATAACAGTTGGCAAAAACTGAAGCTCTTTCCTATGACACTCGTTGACCAAGCTAAAGTATGGTATAGATCGTTAAAACCAAATTCGATACGACGCTGGTCAACAATGGTAGAAGTCTTTAACGAAAAATATCAAACCTACGCAAGAGTGTCAGCCTTGAGGAAACAAATCCAAGGATGGAAACAAGCACAACATGAACCCTTGGACATGGCCTTAGACAGATATTATGCACTGTTAAACAACTGTCCAGGCCATGGGTTTTTCGAGGAAAGGCTAATGTACCATATCATTGATGGGCTACATAATGAAATAAGAGAGACCTTAGGAACGTATGCTCGAGGTCAACTATACCACCTATGAACCCATCAAATCCAAGAGCTTATTAAGTGGGTAGCAAAAGAAGAAGGAGAATTAGCTACATGGGAGAGTGTTGAAACACATCAACGGGACCAAAATCACAACTTAACAAAGGTCCCTGATCATACAAAGGAGATATCAACAAATCTCAAGGTGGAAACATCATCTTTGCCAATACAAAAATTGTTAGAAGAAGCTGAGGCAAAGATTAATAAGATGTTGGAATGGATGAATCAAAAGTGTGGAGAATATATCAACATCATTGGGGATAGAGTTTTGACAATCTAAGAAGCAAGACAAAATAGTAGACATTTGGAAAAGAGGAACGAAGAGAATAAGCACTCAACTGCCAATCATACATATGAATGCAACATATGCCTGTATGATCACCCCAAGGGCCAATGCCCAATATTGTTACATCTACATGAGCATTGGGGAAACACGTTACATCTAGAGTTCATACAGAGATACTGTGATAGACCATAGTGGAAACAATCCCAGTCGTGGGGGAATCCACCCTTAGACTAGAGGCACCCTTCATATTTTCCAAATTTGAATGCTTATCATGTTCAACCTCTTGTTTCTTTAACTGGGCCGCCACACTTTATCTTACCACAACACCATTCTCCACAATACTATCAACCCATACCTCCAACACAACCACCACCTTGCGCACCTTTCATTCCTCCTAACTTTTAACATTCTCATCCTTTCCCTCCTTCCACAATGCCACCAATTGTTCCTAAGGTGTTTGTACCACTGCAACCCACGAACAACACTTGTGCTACTGCTACTAACAGCAGTGAAGAGCCTCCTCAAAATCAAAGACGTCCTTTCTTTAAACACG
>MNCI01030691.1:204575-233499 GCA_015680685.1 Gnetum montanum | reverse complement strand
ATAGTTTTGCAATGTTACTACTCACATCACTGCTTGCTCATCGTGGTAAACACTAACAAAGTCATACATGGCCCTGCTTTATATCACTCCATTTACTAACTAAGAAAATGAAACAACAGCGCTCATGCAATACAAGTTTTCTTTCCATTTATAAATTATGAAAGCAAAATAGCCGCATTTATTTATTACAGGGTTTGGTTTCATGAGATTTGTCAAGTGATCTGTTTGCTATGAAATCTTGTTTGCGTACATTGTTTTCATAAGAATTTGCTTCATGATACTATGTGTTGTACTCTCTGGAATATTAGGATCGGGTTTGGTGGGGAAAATAGCAATTCAATGTTAAGAAAGTTGCAAGATTTCTCGGAAGAAGCATAGAATTTCAAGTTGGTAGATCTCTCAAAAGCACAAAATTTCATGGTAGCACTTGTTATAAAACCCCATGAACTTATTCGTGATTCATCCTGACTCAGAGCTCGCTAGTATTTTGTATATTAATATAATCTGTATTTGTTTTCCCATTTCTGTTGTTTGTTGTATTTGTTTTCCCATTTCTGTTGTTTGTTATAATGAGTGCTTGCTAGCTAGCCTAGCCCATTATGGGACATGCGAGTTTGATAACCATTACGGGACATGCGAGTTTGCTTTTATCAATTTTATTTTAATTTTTTTGTTAACATAGCCTACATTTTAAGCCTTTCCAGGAAAAGGCCGTTAGAATTTTCAAACATGAGCAGATAAGCCACTGTGTAGAAGCGGCCGTATACCATTTTCGGCAGCAAGGAAATTCTTGGTAGGACTTGTTTCTTAATAAAATAATGTTTTGCAAGCGCAATCCACCAACGGCATTTAGTAAATTTTGCCTTGTTTATTCCACTCCACCCCTGACACGTTATTGAATTAGTTAAGTTTAAAGTCTTGGTGATTCATGCAAGAATAGTAATCATATTGTTTTCATGTTCTTAGGAAAATAGTGATATTGCTGTCGTGTTCTTTTCATTTTACTGAAGGATGTTGGATCTTAACATTGCATTTAGATTGTGATGGTTGGATCTTAACATTGCATTTAGATTGTGATGGTTCGGGTCATTAAATTTCTAAATGAGAGTATGGTAGTGATTACGTCCTCCACACTATTATGATGAGAGAAAAGGAAATCGGATGCTTAACATGACCCATTTTCTTGTTATTCTTATATCATGAGGTTTAACCCGTTTTCTTGTTATTATTATATTATATTATGAAGTTTGGTTATTAAAAGAAAAATGTGGAAATCAAAGAATGTGGGAAAGAAATTTAGGAAAAGGATAAATAAACAACAAAGATATATATGGTATTAAAACTTTCATGTACAAATTCTATTGTCACCCAAATTTATATGTATGATGTTTTAAGCCATTTCAATTAAATGTGGAAATTACAAATTGAAGAGAATGAATGAAGTTAAGATAGGTTCTTACCTAGAAGAAGCTAGGAATTTCATACTTGGAGAGCCCCACATTTATTATAAAACCTTATTCATGAATGCATTTTGGTTAATTTGTGTCATTTCATCCTTACCACTATTGTTATCTAGTTAATTTAAATTGTTTAACATTTCACTTGCTAGAAGAAAGTCATTGATGAGCGGCTAGGTACCCCTACGCCCAACCATACAAATCATGAGCGTTCATGCCCGACTCGGTCGAAATCCACAGAATGTAAGCACTTAACATACACCAGACTTCTAACTAGTGAGACCTTGGGTTAGAACGGTCATTGTCATCCTAATCTCAGTTGTGAGGTTCTGTTTAGGATGGTTAAGTAAGACTAAGGCTAATGATTTTTATATCTTTTTAATTATCTTTTCAACGACTAATTAGGGTATGGAAAGTAAGGAATAAACTATTATCTAATCTCTAATTATCCTAGTTTGTATCCTAACTATCCCTAGCATAAGTATCTAGTCCCATCTTCCAAGCACGTATTGAGCATCTCCTAACACTGCTGGGTTACCAAACGTTAAGCGTCACTAGGCTTACCAAGTGTTTGGATTACGTTTGAGATGGTCGTACTTATGGCTTTAATGAACTATGAATGAACAATAACGATTGGAATTATGATAATGAAACCATAAATAATCAACAAGTAAGTAATAAAGCATCAATAAGTAATTAATAAAGCATAAACATATTAAACTATCAAATGCATGAAATAACTAAGTCCAAATGCTGCAAGGAATGCTTGAATAGTTTGTCTTTATTACCGTCACACCAATGGACTCAAATACATCAATGCTCGAATAAAGATCCGATCACTTTTCTTACAACTGCTGCGGGCACTTGGAAAATATTCTATCTCTTGCGGGAAAAAACTACAAGAGCTTCACTACAACTACTCAAAAAGATGCCTAAATGAGGTGGAAGGCCCTCTTATTTATAGGCTAGGAAGAGTGGCTGTGTAAACGAGGCTATGTTGACACCGGGAGGCTGCGTATATGTGGCCCATGTCGATGCGGCCACATATACGCAGCCCTATATATGTAGCCCAGTCGACACATTAACTTAATGACATTTCATCATATCCCCACGACTGAGCAAAAACTTGTCCTCAAGTTTCTTTACAATTTGGAAGGTATGGATTCTTATTTACAACACACATAACTTAGACACATACATGACACACACATGACACAACATGAATTCACCAAGTGCCCAAGTTACAAAGAAGGACAAATTACAAAAATGGCGGTGTTTAGAGACAAAATTGAACACCTTGCTGGTCCTGGAGCCTCTACTGTGTAGGATAATGCACAAAATTACTAGAGAAGATCACACCATCCCTAGGGGCGGTGGTTTTGATGGATCAACTCTAGCCTCTGGCCCATGCATTGGTGGCGGTAGGGATGTCGGTAACCCCGTGGTAGCTACAACATCTAGATGCAGTCAGAAAGCCTCCAAGAGAGCCCTCATTTTCTCTTCTTTGCATTTGGGGTCGTTCACGGTCTAGGCAGCTTCTCCAATGTGTGCTAGAACTAGAACTTCCCAAGGGCAAGGCAGTGCCGAAATGAGTTCTTTTAAATTGACAAACCAGGCTGCAAACTGCTCGCATTCGATATTGAATGCTTGGATTGATGCCTGCAGCTGCTGGTAGTCATTCATTCTTCAGGCTAGGTCCTCTGCAATGGTACATTGGCCTTCAAAGCTTGTGCGGAGGACCTTGAGTTCTATGTTTACTATTTCCAGCTTTTGTTTTGTTGTCTTGTGCACCTGGAACTCACCCTTGTATAGGGAATACGAGGTAGCTACTTGCTTTTCTAACTCTGACCACGGTCTCTCGGCTGTGAGCATAGCCAAGTTTGCATACCGAAGGTTGGCCAACTCCATGTATTTTGTCATTTCTTCAATTTGTAGCTCCTTTAGGTATATTTTCACTTTATTGTTGATGTTCAACCCATCGAAGATGGATGGCCATACATCGCCTCCCTCTTGGAGCTGCTGGAGCGCTTGGTTCATCTGGGCTTTAGCGACTTGAATGTGCTTCTAGTTCACCTCCTTCTACAATCCCACTTGGTCCCTATAATTATTTTTAACTTTTTCAAATTTTAGGGCCTCGTTCTTCCAAGCGAAAATTTCGATTGTAGACTTCTGTCACAATGCTCAAACCTCCTTCATTGATAGATTCTGATTTTCAGTAGCCAACATTCTTATGTCAGCATTCACCCTGGCTAGCTCCTCCTACTGTTGGTGGATGAAATATTTCTTGTGTTCGTTCTTTGCACCAACATTGCATAGGCGATGAACTTCTATGATCAACTACACGTTCTCTTGGTGAACCTCTGTCAAGTGCTTCTCTAAGTGATACGCTCGGGCGTCTACTACGGGCTTGTCGAGGATCTCCGTCTCCCTTACATCCTCAAAAATCTAAAGTTTAAGCTAAAGTTGTTGAAAAGCTTCATCTCTGGTGATTTCACGGTTGAGGATGGCTAGACCGGCAAACTAGGCTCTTAATTTTGCTACCTCCATTGCCAAGTATTGACAAGCAGCTTGAGCAGCTTCTAGTTGCCCTTCCAAAACAAGGCTCTTGCCCCTTGTCAAGAGTAGCTCTGACTGGATCGTGGTGATGTTGTTTGGAAGATCAAAGACATTTGGAAGCGATTGCCCAGTTCCCACTAGTCAGTCCAACAATTCTTCATGTTGGGTTGCATCAATCTTGCAATGTGAAGTTCTGGAAGACACTTGTACATCTTGTAGTCCATGGATGTTTAGTACAGGTGCTACCAGTGCATTGAGAACTGTAGTAATTGTATCAGCAACCACTTCAGCCACAACTTCCTGTCCCTGGTGCTGCATCACCAGGACCATCACCCCCTCACCATCTTCCAAGCGTACCAAGAAGGTAGTAGCATTCCCTAAAATTTTAAGGAATAATTGCTGGGTTGTAGTTGATACATCTCAGATGCTTGGATCTGTTCTGGTTGGAATGGGTGCTTAGGTGATAGAAAATATTAGCCCTTCCCTTTCAAGCAAGTTGACTAATTGAGCCACTTGCTCTAGGTGGCTCATGGCAAGGTGATAGATCGAAGGATCTTCTTCCCCACCAATTCTGCTAGATTGCTCTCGCTGACTCGAGAGCATTTCTCGGATCTCATGGATGTATTGTACTATTGATTGCAAGCCCAGCTATGTTGTTTGTTCAGGTGGTGGATGTGGTTGCTGCTCTTCCTCTATTTGTGTGGCAACAAGAGTTTTTTCTTTCATCATCTCTTGCCACGAGGCAATTGGGGTGCGTCGGATTATGTCATTAGAATATCGTGCTATCCTTGCCCATTCGCACAACTTTCAGCTTAGGCAGGGAAAGGGGAGAGCTCGTCTTCCACGTTCATTCTCAAAGAACCTCTTTTCAATCTCTAAAAACAATAGCTATGGAAGACTCATGGGAAATTTCCCACTCAAGGCGGCACACACACGAGCGAAGAAGGCAGTGATTTTGTTGGATCTTACTGTTGGATTTAGATGGTAAGACACAATCTTTGAGAGACTCTCTCTACCATGGTCAAGGAACCGAATTCCTTGCACTCTACCCCATAGCACTATGTGGTCCATTGCGCCTTTACCTCTGGATTGGCCTATTTCGGAATTTCTACCACATCTACCCTAGGTTTAGGCAACCCTAGAGCTTGCATTATTGCTTCCAAAGAGTAAGAGACATAAATGTCTTTGATTCTTACTCTTGACCCTAGTTGTCGATTCATCCAGAAGAGATAATTTTCTCCTAAGTACCACTCACCACTGGTTGTGATGATTGGCCACATCGGAGAGTTTTGCAATTGGAGCCTCATATCTTCTAGTGAGTTCTTGAGGAATGGTCCAAAATTTAACTCTTGGAGGATCGTCTGTTGCACCTCGTGTGGTGTGATAGCATCAAGGTAGTCTTGGGTCAAGGTGACCTCAAGCTGTGGTGCTATCCTAGGAGTCTCATCCCCTAGCGATTACATGCTGGGAATCTCTTCTTCCAGAATTTGGTGAATAGATTCCACATGAGGTCATTCGTGGAAGGGCCCAATTGCATGGGAGCCCTCTGCATACTCTGGTGGTTTCACATCTTGTCCCCTTCCCGTACGTGGGTGCTTGTCCCTTGGTTGTGATAGTCCTTCATCCCTTGGGTGTCTCAGTTTGGGTACCATCTGCAATCAAACATAATCGCCTGTTAGACCGTGCATAAGTAACTTAAGATGGTCCATATATACTTTCTCAATTTGACCAAGTTATGTTAATGGCACAGGCACACTGTTAAGTCTCTCGGAGTGTTAATTTAGGGGTTAGGGCCATAGTTTTCATAATTAACAACTAATTAATTAATTAATTAACTACACAAAGGCACCACCCACCCATGATTGAGAGCATACCTTTGGTTGCATAAAAAGGGGCAAGGACAGGTTGACATGCGATGGAATGTAGGTACATTGGGAAGGGTTAGGTAGAAAAAATGGCAAAAACTCCCCTCAATTTGGACTCCAAATGATGAAAAAATGACAAAGTGCATGGGGTATATATAGGGGTTAGGCGTTGCGTTGACGGGGCTGCGTATACGGGACCGCGTATACACAGCACTATTCACCTATGGACCAACCCATAAAACACTAGAAATGATGAATTTGAAAGCCCAAATTGAGGCGGTTGAAGTGCAAGAAAGGCCCAGTCATAGCTGAGGATAGGAGGAAGGGAATGGAGTGCAAAAAAGAGACAAAATTGGAGAACATGGGTCAAAAAGAACTCGTGTGAGAAAGAAATCGAACGATGGGACATAAAAAATAATTAACCAAGGAATCCAAAGGATTTGAGGCTTAATAGGCAGAGCCACGAATAAGTAGGTGGACCCTCCCCATAGCAGGAAATAGCCTTTGTAGCCCCTGCATACCCTCAACACTAGGGTTCGTGGGCCTAGGTGCCAATAATTGGTGTTGACCCGTGAAGACACCAAACTAAGAGAACCTGCCAAGGCATGAGAGACGGACAGAAAACACGACGAACATACAAAACATAAAAAGGGTAGTCAGGTGAGTATGGAGAGAAGAAAAAATAGAGGGAGAGGAGAGAATGAAAATTCTAAGTGTCGACCCATGAAACCCCATGTGTAATTGTGGTTAAGTGACTTGGTAGAACCTTTCCTAAGGTCAGACCCAAAACCATCAGCAAACAGTAACATCGCAGCGATAGACGAAGGCTCGACCATCCCCCAAGGAAACAATAATGACCCCATAGAAAACCACCACTCCAGGAAACGTGAGAAGAAGAAAGTGAAATGGCACAAAGTTAGAGGGGACCAAGGAAGTCCCATAACTAGTGTGTGTGACCTGTGGGAGGCGGTCTAAGGGGTGTGCTTTGAATTCCCATTGCAATGTGGTTTTTTTTCTTATTCTTTTGTGTGGGGGAACCACACCATGCAAGATCCATGCACGTGTGCATGCATCTGACCAAGGGATGTTCGTCCTTATTTTATTTTTGTTTTTTGTTTTTGTTTTTTTTTTCTGAATTTTTTCAGTGAGGACCACATCATGCAAGGTTGAATTGTCCAGAAGCTTCCGTGGAGAGACACTTGGAGTGGTAGGAAACCCGTAAGGACACACTAGCAACCCAGGGAATAGAACAGAACAACGAATAAAGCATTCCCCTTGAGGTCACACCTGATTCAAACTAGTGGGCCATCCCGTAGTCAAGGAACTATGCAAGTCACACATTGATTAAAATGTTTTTAAGTGGAGTGGTTGCATGTTGATGATAAAAGGAAAACCAGGGAATGGTGAATGGGTGGATGACGTGGACTCACCGCTAAGTTTATGAAGTGAAAAAAACATGAAATCCAAGGACAACCATGCAATGGCGGGAGCCATATAACGAGAAAGACTATTACAATACCCATCGTAATGAAAACCGACTACGTAGACGTTTGGAGATAGCAAGATGACATATTAGAAATTACACAAAAAAATAAAACATGCACAAAGAAAGAAAAGATAAGGAAAGAAAGGAAAAAATGTACCAAGAAGTTGCAAATGTATGAAAAATAGTGAAAGACAAAAAGGTGTAAAACAACAAGTAGAAAACAAAAAAGTGGAAAACAAAAAAGTGTAAAACAAAAAGATGTAAAAAAAGTGTAAAACAAAAAATAACAAAATGGTGAGGGGTGCAGTAAAATGGATCAGCAGGGATGAGGGTCTCATCCATGACTGGATGGAAAGGAGGAGACACAAAAAATGGAGCATGGATGATCAACTGATGATGAGGCGGTGGCACTAGTTTTGTGGAGCTCACAGAAAGGTTTTAGTTGTTAGCTGTTGACCAACTGTGTTTTGGTGCAATCCCCAAGTTTGTGGATGAGCAAGGACCCAAATGGAAAGGATTCAGAGACAATATAAGGTCCCTTCCATAGTGTTTGAAACTTTGTCGGTTGGGATACATGTGAGGGGTTCCAATACAATACCTTGTCTTCATATCAAAATGTGACCTTCCGAATCCTAAGATCATGTCATTTTTTATTATAGGCCTTATGGGTTTCATTGGAAAATAGGGCCACTAATCGGTTCTCATCTAGAATACTTAAATTTATTAATCATTCACGTTGTGCTAGTAGTAGGTCTAGGCTGAGGTCATTGGTGGGGGATAGTTTCTGGAGTTTTACTTGGATTGGAAGTGTAGGAAACTTTTTTTACACTAGCTCATAGGGAGAGTACCCTACAGGAAGTTTCCAAGTGAAGTGATAGGCCCATAGGGCATCGTTGAGCTTGGTACTCCAATATCTCCTATATTTACTAATGGTTTGGGTAAGGATCTTGGTGATCTCCCTATTGGTGACTTCGGCCTGCCCGTTGGCTTGGGGGTGATAGGGTGTTGTGAATTTATGTGTTACCCCTAAGCATTGCATGATTTTTCATAAAGTGACACCCATGAAGTGAGTCCCATTGTTAGAAATGAGTGTGCAAGGCACTCCAAACCTAGTAACGATTTGTTGTTGGACAAATCATGCGGCGGTGTTTGAAGAACAGTCAACGATGGCTACCACTTCTACCTACTTTGTACAATAGTCCCCATCCACCATGATGTATGCCTTTCCATTTGACAAGGGGGTGATGGGCCCCATGAAGTTGATACCCTAGATGTTGAAGAGCTCCTGTGGCTAGATCCACTATTGAGGTCCCTCCAATCATGCCATCATCCCACCATCGTGTTGGCATCGTTCATAGGAGCTGGCAAGCCATTGTTCATCCTTGAAAAGTATAGGCCAATAATACCCTGCAAGCAGGATTTTAATGGTCGTTCAGTGTCCAGCATAGTGGCCCCCACAAGGGCCTTCATGAGCATCTTGGAGGACGCACAATGTGTTATCATTAGGGACACACCATCGAACCAAGCTGTCTGTGCACACCTTGTAGAGGTGGCCATTGATTTCCATGAAATGCTTGGCCTTATGGAGAAACTATTTTTTCTACCGATGGTTCCACTCCTTTGGCAGCTCCTAGGTTGTAAGGTAGGTGAGGATGTGGTTAAACCAAGGGGATTCCTTGGGTGCTTGAGGATCAACGGTGCTTATGAAGAGGAGTTCATTTGGAAACTAGTTAGATAAAGACTCCTCCTCTTCTACCTCATCCCATCATTACCATGACAAGTGGTCAGTGACCACATTCTCGGTCCCCTTTCTGTCTACCATGGTAAGATCAAACTCCTAAAGAATCATCAACTACGAGATTATGCAGGGGCTCACCATTGGTTTGTTCATTAGGAACCAAATAGCATTATGGTCTGTGTGCACAAACCCCTTGTATCCAAGCACATAGTGCCAAAATTTATCCAAGGCAAACACCACCACCATCAATTCCTTCTTGGTGGTAGTATAGTGCAGTTGAGCACCCACAATGCTACAACTTGCATAGTGGATATAATATAGACGTTTCTGATCATCACACTGTGTAAGAACGGCTCCCAAGGTGTAGTTGGAGGCATCGGTCATAATATGAAAGGGTTTGGACCAATTAGGTGCTTGTAGAACCAGAGCTTCTACAAGTTTCTATTTCAGCTATTGGAATGCAGACTTGCATTCCTTGGTCTAGATGAATGGAGCATCCTTCTTTGTAAGTTCTACCAATGGTCAAGCGATCTTCGAGAAGCGCTCAATGAAATGCCAGTAGTAACCAGTGTGTCTAAGGAATGATCACACATCTTTGACAGTACTTGTTTGGTGGGTAATTCCTTGGATGACCCTAATCTTTTTAGGGTCTACGCTAATCCTTGTTGATGAAATACGATGCCCCAGCACAATGCCCTCTTAGATCATTAGATTTCTCTTTTGCCAATTGAGCTATAGATTGGTGTCTACACACCTCTTTAGAACTTACTCTAGGGGGTCCAAGGCTTGCTCGAACATTGCACCATAGGTGGAGAAGTCGTCCATGAAGACTTATATACCATTGTTGATTTGTTGCTAGAAGATGTTTAGGACAAGGCATTGGAACATTGCAGGCACATTGCATAGGACAAAGGGCATCTTCTTATATGCAAAAGTCCCCCATGGACTCGTGAAAGTAGTTGTGGCCTATTCCTCTGGTGCTATTTGGATTTGGTTATAACCACTATAACCATCCAAAAAACTATAATATCGGTGTCTTGCGATTGTGTCCAATACCTGGTCCACAAATGGGAGTAGGAAGTGGTCCTTGAAGGTTGCCATGTTGAGCAACCAGAAATCAATACAGACCCTTCACTTACCACATTTCTTGGGTACGATAATAAGTGGGCTAACCCATTCGCTATTAGTGACAGAATAGATGAATCCTACCTTCAGCAATTGTTCAATTTCATCCTTTAAAACCTACTTCAATTTGGGATTCAACTGTCTTCGTGGCTATCATCATGACTTCATGGAAGGATCAAGGTAGATCCTGTGTTGGCAAATCCTGGGATCAACTCCAGTCAACTCAGGATATGACCATGTGAATGCAGCAATCCATTTGTTTACCATCCCTAGCAATTTCTTTTTCTATTTAGGAGTAAAGGTAGCATTGATAATTACTGTCTTTCCATTTTGCAAGAATGCATATTCCAAGTGAGCCAGTAAAGACTTTAGCTCAAGGGACTCTTGCTTGAAGCTCTCAGGGATTTGTAGCTTTTCCCAGTCATCTTGGTCATCAACAGGGGAGATCTATTGATGAATCTCCTCCATCTCATCCATGCTTTCAATATAGGCTTGCACTAGCCCCTCAGATGGTTCCATGCATAATGTGCTACTAGCAGGATCAATAGTCAACCACTGGGTGCCCTCTTGGTTAGTGGCTACTGCATATAGGCACTGTTGAATGGGTGATTCCTTGGTACACTAACTACATGCTTGAATGGATATCCGCTTAGCTGATCATAACTACTACACATAGTTGCACCCTGAGTCATTGTACATGATGCATGGAACTCTTTTCTTCTTGATCTTCCTGAGTTTTCCTTTGAAATTTCCAGGGATAGATCTCGGAGTCCTAGTCATGCATCCACAGTGCTTAGCAAGACTCTTTCCATGATGATTGGGAAGTTCCCCTTACAGTTCTTTACACGGATGACCAAGAAATCAGTGGGGTAGGACCACCCACAAACGATGGTCACAATGTCCTCCATCCAACCCAAGGAAATGGTGATGGATTGGTCTACTAACTTGAGCCAGATTTTACTCTTCTTTAGTGGGGTTAGGTTCTAGTTCTTGTACATGTCATGAGAGATCAAATTGACCCCTAACCTTGAGTCTACAAGAGCTTTGCATGGCTCGTTCCCAGCCACCTAAAGATATATGAGGGGGCTTCCCGGATCGGTTAATTTTTGGGGAAGAGAACTTTCTTTGATCCAGTCAGTCATGGCATGTGTGAGCATGACCGTCTGGATGTTGGAGTGTGGAGGAGTAGAGGAATACTCAACCGATATGATGGTAGAGGCGTTGGTAGGTTTAGAGGCACTGGCCATAGGCGTAGGTGAGGGTGTGTTCATATTATTGGACCGAAAAAAGGACATTTGCATAGCTTGGGTTCCAGTCCACTTGGCCGAGGTGCCAGTTGTAAGTTAACAGCCCTCGTAGCATTTCGTTGTTGTGGCTATGGCGGTATATATCCCTGCATAGATGGAGCAGGTGGCAACTAAGTGGGATAGTGTGGAGGAGTGGCAGAAGAAGGTGATGGAGGGTAGAATGGATGTGGGTTTGCCCCCCTGGGTGATGAATATACATGTCAAAAATATTTAGGGGGATGGTAGTAATTGGGAAAGGTCACATGATTGGAAGAGTCTCTTGGAGAGATTGGTTGTTGAACATAGTACTCATAAGGATCTGACTACTTGTAAGGGTACTGTTGCCTTGGAGGTGGCATCCCCCATGCTTGTGGTTGCTGCCACTGTTGGAAGTATTCATACAGTTATGGGGGTGTTCCACTTGTATAATATCCTTGCTGCTACTGGTGGAACTACTTGGGGTTGCCTTATGAATAAGGCAACCTTCGAGGTGTCTACCGTTGCGCCAAATGAGGGTTCAAGGCATACACCCCAAACTCTTGAAGGTGTGACACTATAGGACAACATCCCTTAGGAAGTTCATATTGGCATATGCCACATTCATTATCCTCCTTGATGTTAGAGTCTACAATCTATTCTGCTATAACAATGTTTTCCTTACCCTTATGTTGGGTATGTTCAGCTCCCTTCTTCCTGTGCCGGTCACGGTCGCTACCTTGTTCTTTAGAATCCTCTAAAATTTTCAATACACTTTGGAATTTCTCATCCGATGAGTCCCATATTTTATCCACCTTTGCCGATATTTCAGATGTAAACTTTTGTAACGACAAAGTCTTTCGATTCACCACTACTTCTAGTGGTGACTCATCCTCCTCATCGCAAAATCGGACCTTCGTTTTTCTAAGGGAAGGGTCTCGGTTGAATTCTTCTACCCTCTCATTTTTTCTGAGATCTCCTTCTTCCATGGCCACTTGATCAATGAGGCATTGCAACTAATGGACCCTTAGCTTGGACACACCAAGTGTTCATTTCAAAATGGAGCCCATCAATAATGTGGCGAAGCTATGCCTGCTGAGAGTAATCATGACTAGGGCACCGATGCAATAGTGAATAATACCTGCTCATGGCGGCATCCAAGGGTTCATGATTTCCTTATTTCCAACCTTGGATCTGCCATCTCAAATTCACCACTCTAGGGTACGTTTGATATTTTTCATTAAAGATTTCAAGCATCGTACTCCATCTTCGAATTGATTCTAGCTCCAAGGACTAGTACCAACTTTCATCTTCTTTGATGAGTATGCGAGGGAACAGCTTCAACCATTGCCAATCATTATTAATGTTTTTTAGGATGTAGGTGTTATGGAATGCCTGCATGTGGGTTTGCAGATCATAGTTGTATCGCCCTTCAAATCTAGGGATGTTGTTCATATCAACACGCTTGATCCAACTATCCTTGATGTGCCTACTTGGAATGTAAACTACCTCCACAATCTGGAGCATGCTCCGAGTAGCTAACAATGGCTCATCTGAATCATAGTCCTATTGGGGACTATGATGTTTGTGACGATTCTGGCTACCCCTACTGTCATGTTGGAGAGCACCACATGATTGGTCACATGCTTCCTCATGTTGCCCTCTTTGAACCTATTTACCATTGTCCTTTCTCTCCAGCCTTCCCCTATTACACTTAGAGCCTGAGTTGGATGAAGGTGCAGGAGAGGGGGAGGACGGAGAAGAAGGAGAGGCATCACCACCGCTCTGACGTCGATCTCCCCATCTACCTTGATGATGGCCACGATCATTTCCCCCATCCTTGCTACATGATCCACCATCCCCTTGAGGATCGTGGTCACTTAGAGGTTTGTTTTGAATGATTGACTAGAGGATCTGTGGCCCCAAGTGAAGTTCGATCGAATGGATATCATGAAATACAGGATCACCATCGTCTTGTGGATCTTGCAAGAATAAGGGGTTACTAAAATTTTTTCCCTTCTATTATTCATATCTCTTGGCCTGCTGTTGATCTCTTATTCGTTGAGCTTCCATCGGACGATAGTCTCAGTAGTCATGGTCTTCCATGACATACTCTGCCACCTGGTCCTGGATGCCCAATCTGCCCAGATTATGATATAGCATCGTAGGAGCTACTTGGTCAAGCAGTAGCACGATGCTACCCTCCATGTCCCGCCATCGAAGATGCTCATCCTGATGTAGGATGAATGTGAAATCAAGGACATATTCATCGAGATGTTTATACATCACCCAACATTCTTGTGGCACTGGTGGTTCAAATACCTCTCTCATGTGAAAAGACATATTTGATGTTAGATGGTCCATGTAACCAGTGTACCTTATGATTAACTTAAATTCACCTAGCGTGTGAAATTATTTCTCTTCTGGGTCTGTTCCAACAACTTAAATGATAATTTCACTAAAGTCAAATGATGCATGTAAGACTACCAGTCCCTGGCAACAGTGCCAATGATGAGCAGCTAGGTACCCCTACGCCAAACCATATGAATCACGAGCATTCATGTGTGACTCGGTCGAAATCTATAGACTATAAGCACTTAACATACACCAAACTTTAAACTAGTGAAACCTTGGGTTAGAATGGTCATTGTCATCCTAATCTTAGTTGTGAGGTTTTGTTTAGGATGGTTAAGTGAGACTAAGGCTAATGATTTTTATATCTTTTTAATTATCTTTTCACCGACTAATTAGGATATGGAAAGTAAGGAATAAACTATTATCTAATCTCTAATTATCCTAGTTTGTATCCTAACTATCCCTAGCATAAGTATCTGGTCCCATCTTCCAAGCACGTTCTGAGCATCTCCTAACACTACTGGGTTACCAGACGTTAAGCGTCACTGGGCTTACCAAGTGTTTGGATTATGTTCGAGATGGTTGTACTTATGGCTCTAACGAACTACAAATGAACAATAACGATTGGAATTATGATAATGAAAACATAAATAATCAACAAGTAACTAATAAAGCATCAACATGTAATTAATAAAGCATAAACATATTAAACTATCAAATGCATGAAATAACTAAGTCCAAATGCTACAAGGAATGCTTAAATAGTTCATCTTTATTGTCATCACACCAATGGGCTTAGATATATCAATGCTCGAATAAAGATCTGATCACTTTTCTTACACCTGCTGTGGGCACTTGGAAAATATTCTATCTCTTGCGGGAACAAACTGCAAGAGCTTCGCTACAACTACTCAAAAAGATGCCTAAATGAGATGGAAGGCCCTCTTATTTATAGGATGGGAAGGGTGGTTGTGTAAACGGGGCCACGTCGACACAGGGAGGCTTCGTCAACGGGCCCGCATCGATGTGGCCACATATACATGGCCTAGTCGAGGCGGCCGTGTATACGCAGCCTAGTCGATGCATTGACTTAATGACACTTCATCAGTCATGGTCTTAACATTTCTGTAATTACTTGATTTGTTACACATCACATTTAATTGCATAATTATCTTTATTATTATCTTATCAACATAGGGTCGATTATTTAACATAGAAAAGTTAGGATTAGAAAATTCTTTATTCTAATTAACTTATACCCTACACCACTTTCAATTTTGTTCTATATTACTGCATATATTATTTCATATTCAATTTGATCATTATCATCTTTAATATTAACATATCCTTATGTCCTATGCCATGTTCAACTTTCTACTATGTTACTTCATATATCACATCATATTTAATTTGATCATTATCATCTTTACTATTATCTTATCCTTATGCTTATGCCATATTTAACTTTCTACTATATTGCTTCCTCTATCAGATCATATTTAATTTTATCATCATCTTTACTAGTGTCTCATGAATATAAGGTCAATCATTCAGCATAGAAAATTCTAGCATTATTTGTTCCTTCCGGTGCCTTATCCCCTACGACATGTTTATCTTTATTATAGTTGAAAATCTCATCAACATAAGAATTTTTAAGAGATATGATAATGCTTAGGACCTTGAATCTAGGTTATTAAAAGGAGAGATTCTAGAATGGATGGTGAATTTGTCTAAGTTGCAAGACCTCAATTTATCCAGTAATCATTTTCATGGCAATATTTTGTTGCATCTCAAAAAAATGAAAGGATTCGGCAATGTTTGCAATAACATGACACTGTTTAAATAAGATGAGGGTGTGCAATTCATTTATGACTTCCTAGAAGGGTTATCTAGTCATACCATCCTTTTAGTGTGAAAATGAATTTTAGGCAAAAGGATCTAGAACTTATGAATCTATACATGATATCATACAACAATTTTATAGACTTGTCATGTAATAATCTCACTAGCAACATTCCAAACAACATTGATAAATTGGGAAAGTTAAGGTTGCTTAACTTATCTCATAACATGTTGAGTGGCCATATACCAGATAGAATAGGAAAGTTGGTCAAGTTAGAACAAATTGATTTTAATTCAAACAGATTAACTAATGAAATTCATGGGTAGCTCACTTCCATAGAATATCTATAGGTTTTTGATGTTTTAAAGAATCACCTTTATTGTAAAATCCCTCAATCTACCTAGTTTACTACATTTGATGATAGTAAATTTGTTGGAAACGATTGTTTATGTAGAGTTTCCCCTCATGATGATTGTCAAACAAGTAAAGTGAAGTCACAACCTAGTAATTCAAAGGATTGATGGGATTGGGTAGAAGATCATGTGTCATCGATTGCATTTGGATTAGGTTTTGGTTTATCCTATGGGACAACAATAGCATTGTTTTATCATTGGGATGCTTTTCCTTCTTAGTGTGCTACTTATTACTTTTAGATTTTATGTTGTAAGAGCTCATATTATTTTTCTCTACTCTTACTTTTTGAAGGATGTTTTTCACCATGCAAAAGCTTAATAGTAAATGATAACATATATTTTAGTATGAAAGTAATAAATTGTATTATTTATAAATGGTAGATCTTAAATAAACTTATAAAATATAAAAGGTAAAAAATGACTTTGGAAATATTGTGTAAAGTGTGAAAGAAATCTCTTAGTAGCATGGGCTCCCTATGATTTTCCCCCTTTGGGCTTGTTGCAAGCTTTTTCATCAATACCGTGAGATACAGTGTCGCCTTGGGATTTGAATGGAAGAAAGTTATGTACTATTATAGCTTTCATGTAAAAATTTTGTTTTTAGCTATGATTTTTTACACCATTTTGGTATAGCTCAAATATAGTTGCATTTTATCATAACTATCCTTTAATAAATATAAACCCATTTCATACTTTCACATATTTACATTTATTTTATCTTACAATGTAGGGAAAATGATTTTGAGATCAGCAATGGGTTGAGCTTTTGGTCTTGTTATAAATATTAACATGATGCATGTTTTCATGATAAATTAACTACTAATTAGTTGATATAGTGTAAATACTTTATTAATATTGTAGATACTCTATTGGTTGCTACTACCCAAGTGAGAAGAAATTATAGAGCATAAAGACAAGAATGGTTTGATGATTAAGGTTGGTGATGAGACTAGATGATTAAGCATCCTTTTGTCAAATGTATTAGTCGGTTGAGATATTGCAAATGCTATATTGTAGATGCTCCGTTGGATCTACATTGTAAGCTCCTTGTTAGTGCATCTTAGTTAGTTTCTACATCGTAGATGCTATAACTTTGCTATGTTGACGTAGCCTAATGCATTAGCACATGGCCATTGATGCAATGTCTATATTTGTTTATAATATGCCAGCATATGTTGTATATTTGACTCCATTTGATCCATAGTATATTTGAACACTGGCAATTTTTTTCTATAATCTTAGCAAATAGTTAGTGAGTGACTGCAATGTGGGGTTGAGTCAATTTTACGTCTTATTTGAGTAGCATTGTATGTGGACATATTCCATGAATCATAATAAAATTAAGATTGATTTGTATTCATTGTAGAAATTTAACTTAAAATAGATTTACTTTTAATGTATTTGACTTTTGAGGTACTTAGTTAATATTTACATTTCCATGCATGTTAATTAATCAATGAAATTAGTGCAACCAATTTTAAGTGTAAACATGTATTCGCTTGATAATCCTAGCAATGTTATTTCTTGGTTTGCCTAGTAGCATAACACTTGGTAATACTAATAGTGGGCATGAGTTCAAGATGTGTATGATAGGCAAGGAATGTACACTCATCATCCTTAGGATAGTTTACGATTTAATTCTATTGTTAATTAGCTTGAATAACTAATTTCTATATTATTATTTAATTAATTTAAGGCTCACACAACATCATAATCATATCACTCATTTTGGACTAAACCATACGTGACAAAGTTACCACTAGTCCAAGTGAGAAGAAAATGACTTGTAATCAATGGTTAACAATCGAGGTACCATACTAGTTGCATCCAAGGAATTCAATTGGATCATACATACACACTTGTGATTTATATGGTTGGATGTAGTAAATATCCACTACTGATTATTGGCATTGTTGTTATGGATGGTGCTAGTTATCTAGATTAGTTATATTATAAACAATTGTTATAAAAGCATTAACGATTTATCTTTTTGAAAATATTAATAGTTTAAGTTACATACACATTATTAATTAAAAACATGTCTCCTTCACATAGGACCTATATTCCATCACATGATGAGAACACTAATAGCAGTAATGATAGGATCTATATTGAAGAGAATTGAAGTGAAACACTACAAGAAAGGATCTCATATGCAAATTCTGACCCTTACTATATTCAAGGACTATGTTTAGTTGTCCCAGAAAACTCTAAAGGGGATGGAACAAATCCTAGAACAAGGAGCGCCTCAAGGCCTAGGACCTCCTCCAAACCTAAAATAGATACATCAAGGGATCATAAGGAGAGATATAGGAGCCATGGAAATTCTCCCAGTTCACCATCTTCCTTTTCATCTTCAATCTCTAGTTTTAACAGACATGAAAGTAGGTATGGAGATAGAGATATACTAAGGGGTTGAGGTGAAGATAGAAATAGGGATCAAATATAAGATGCAAGGCATCAAAGGGAGCATAGACAAGATTATCATAATCAAACAAATAGAAATAAAAATGATCACCATGACATGTTTGATGATGATGAGCCCTTATTGGCTACTATAAGCATGATACAAATCAGAGAGGCAATTAGAATATGTCACAAGAATTAAAGGAAACGTTACATCAAATAACTTGATATGAATAACATTTCTAAATTTGATGGAGGCTATAATTCTAATCCACAACTTCATTTACAAGCCTTCCATGATGCCTGGGCCTTACAAAACATTGAAAGTAAGGGGCAAAAGCTTGAACTCTTTCCTAGGATACTAATAGAAGAAGTTGAAATTTGATACAAATAATTGGAACTAGATTTAATCCACCAATGGTCCACAATGCTTGAGGTCTTACATGAAAAATACCAAACTTATTAAAGAGTGTCCAATCTAAGAAAACAAATCCAAGGATGGGAGTAAGAGAACCATGAATCACTTGATGTAGCCTTGGGTAGATATTATTCTCTACTATATAGATGCCTAGGCCATGGATTTTCTCAAAAAGAGCAATCTTGTTGAAGATGGACTTTGTAATAAAACAAGGAAGACCCTTAGGATCTATGCCCAAAAATGATTATAAGAACTAAGAGCTCATAAGATACAAAGGCTAGTTGAATATGTGGCAAAAGAAGGAGAGCTATGCAAAAGGGAGAGTGTAGAGGAATATAATTAAGATCCAACTCTTCACAAGAAAGAGGTCCATATTTATGATTAGGAAAAAGAGGTAGCTCTTGATAAGTTGATTTCACAGAAAACCTTGCCAATATAAAAGTCTATCAATAAGGATAAGGCAAGGGTAGATAATATGTGTGAGTTGATGAATGAAAAAGTTACAACCAACTTGAAAATCATAGAGGAGAAGGTAAAGCAAATAGGATCAAGTGATCAAAATAAAAAGAGGAAAAAGAATAAGGAAATAGGTAAGGACACTTATCAACAAAAAGGGAAAATAGCTATAGTATAAGAGGTTGCAAACTTAGATATAGAGAAGGATTATGGATGTGACATTTGTTAATATGAACATCCAAAGGGCTATTGCCCAGTTATGTTACATATACAAGAGTCTAGGGATTTTTCTTTGAACCCTAAGTTCTAATGAGCATCAAAGTGTCACATTGATATGCCCTAGTTGATG
Source organism: Gnetum montanum (assembly GCA_015680685.1). Classification (NCBI taxonomy): domain Eukaryota; kingdom Viridiplantae; phylum Streptophyta; class Gnetopsida; order Gnetales; family Gnetaceae; genus Gnetum; species Gnetum montanum. The sequence continues at coordinate 213,770 of MNCI01030691.1, read as the reverse complement.
CAGCCCCATCTACATGGGGTTGCCCCATGAATAGGGCCATGTCAATGTAGCATTTTCTATGTCTATGGGGCCTTGTCAACATACCCTAACAATAAAATCTATAGATACAAGCTCACATATGTGTTTATGGAAAGTCAATGTGATAGTTATAGTAGAGCTGTTGTAATTTTTTCATTTGAGAGTTAGAATATTTCTTTGAGTCCCCATAGTAGAAGTTAGAAAGCATACAGATCTTTATTTGAGCACTATTGTACATGAACCACACTTGTGTGAATGGCAATAAAGATAATCCTTTTGATCAAACCTTGCAACACTTAGAACAGATTAATGATTTATTTATGGATTTATTGTTTTCATCAATTATGTAATTAATTAAGCTAAATTAAGATAAACTAGATTTCAAGTGATTAGTTAATTAATTAAGCTAAATAGATTAAACACATACGTACAACTGCTTTGAGCATAAATATGTATTCGCTTGGTAACCCTAGCAACATTATTGCTTGGTTCGCCCTAGTAGCATAGCGCTTGGTAATTCTAGTAGTGGATATGTAGGTTCACAATGTGTATGGAAAGTGGAACCAGATGCTTATGTTAGGACTAGTTAGGGATTAGTTAATTAGTTCAATTAAGTTAGTTATTAAATTACTTCATTTCTCTACTTTAAGAATCAAGGAACATAAAATATAAAACAATAAAAATCATATGCCTCAATTACACTTATTCATACCTTTGTACATCACAAATGTAATTGGGAAGACAACAAATGACTATTAGGGCAAGGCTCACATCCTAGAAGACTAGTATACCAAAAGACATAGAGTTTGTGGAATTTGATCAGATTGTGTGTGAATGCTTTGTGATTCATATGGTTGGGTGTAGGGGTAGCTCTCACCGCTCATCATTGGCATTATTGGTAGGAACTCTTTTTGTTTGAACAACATTAACATCATTGGATGAACCCTAAGGCCAATATTATTTTCATAATAAATATAATCATATAAGCACACTGGTTATCTTATTTGTATTGCAAAATATCTTTTTCTTACAACTGAGATGATACAAAATTGCCCATCCCTCAAGAATGCAAGGTGATATATACTCATCCAGATGAGTATGTGCCTAACTTCACCTTCATCTTACATCAAGATGAATAACTGCACTAGTGTGATATGTAAGGCAACATTGTAATGCCTCCTAATCGATTTGTGCCTATGATGCTACTTAAAATTCTTAAGAGGTTGGGAATTTAGGATCTTCAAGAGGATCACGTTGTGCATGATTATGACTACTGAGACTACCATCCCATGAAACACAATGTAGGAAAGATTGATACTAGGAGAGGCATCATGTGGTTGTGAAGGAAAAATGGTTCACCAATCCCTTGTTCCTGCTTAACCAACATGACAATGAGGACCCTTCCTCTAGGAGCTCCCAACATGAAGAATCTCCACCTTTTGTTATTGGTGATGAGGGTGCAGTCATAAATCTACATTTCACTATCAACAACCCAAGTTCACGCAAGGATGGAAATCAAGGTAAGGGCTTGAACAAGCATCAAGAGGATAAGAAACTTGACGAATGTGGCCATGAAAACCAAAGGCAAGTTGGTAGATAACATGATGGTGAAAGTCCTCCTCCATCTTCACCCTCTTCATCTGCATCTTTTTCTTCTTCCTCTTTTGGTTCTAACAAATGCTACAGAAACCACAACTATGATGGAGATGAATAGTGGGATAACAATAATGATTGCCTGACCCACAATGAATGAAGGGGTAATAGAGAAAATCATTAGTGATAATGAAATAATGATGATGATGAACCTTTGATGGCAACTTAAAGCAAGCTAAATATTGTAAAGGCTATAAAAATTCCAACTAGGCATCTGAAAGATAGTTAGATTAGATGACTTAATATGAATAATATTCTCAGAATTGAGGGGGGATATAACTCTAATCCACAAACACATCTTCAAGATTTCCATGATGCTTGTTTGTTATTAAGCAATGAAAATGATCGGTAGAAATTAAAGTTATTTCCTAGGAGACTCATCAAGGAAGTAGAAAGTTGGTACTAGTCGTTGGAGCTGGAATCTATCTGTAGGTGGAGTACAATGTTACTATTTAATGATAAGTATCATACATACTCTAGACTATCTAATCTAAGAAGGTAGATCCAAGGATGGAAGCAAGGAAAACATAAACCCTTGAACATTTCCATGGCTAGATAATATTCTCTCAGACACTGATGTCCTAGCCATGGTTATTTTCAATGGGAACAACTTTGCCATATCATTGATAGACTTAGATCGGAAGCAAGGGGAAGTCTTGGGGTCTATGCCCAAGGGAGACTATCAGAACTCTAAGCCCATCAAATCCAAAGGCTAATTAAGTAGGTAATAAAAGAAGAAGAAGAGTTGAGAAAATTTGAAAGTATGGAGGAATACAATAGGGATCCTACCATCAAAAAGAGGAAGGTTCGATTTTTTGACAATAAGAAAGAATCATCACTTGATGAGGTGGTAAATAGAAAGACCTTGTTGATTCAAAAGTCTGTCTAAAATTTTAGTTAAGGTGGATAAAATGTGGTATTAGTTGGATGAAAAATTCTAAACTATTTTAAATCTCACCAAAGAATCTAGAAAACAAAGTAGTAATCATAACCACAGGAGGTAGAAAGAAGTTGAATGTGCCTACCAAAGGGGTAAGGGAAAAATTGCTGTAGTAGATGAAGTTGTAGAAACTAAATCAGATGATGATTATGGGTGTGACATCTACTAATATAAACATCCTAAGGGATGTTGCCCTATCATGTCACACTTACAAGAGTCTAGGGTGTATGCTTTAAATCCACGACTAGCAAGAAGGCAAGCACCTTGAAGATTAACTTACCCTCAAGGCAATCCTAGGCACTTCCATCAACAACAATAGTATTATGCAAGTGGAACTCTATTGCAATCATACGAGTAAACTAATAGTGGCACCAACCATAATCATGGGGGATGCCACCACCAAGGTAGTAGTATGTTTACAAGAAACTAGATTCATATGGGTATTATGTTTAGAAACCACTATCTCCATGTGACTCTTCTAGCTATGTTTCTCCCTTTCAACATCATCACTACCTATATGCTCCTTTCATTTGGACCAAGGAATGCAAAAATGCAAAAATTATATAAGCACTTGATTGGTCTAGACCATTTCATATCATGATGGATGCATCTAACTATACCTTGGGAGTTGTGCTTATGTAGTTAGATGATAAAAAATGTCCATATTACATCCACTATGCAAATAGAAGCATTGTGGATGCACAACTAAATTACACCACCATAGAAAAAGAATTGATAATGGTGGTGTATGCTCTAGAAAAGTTCAAGCACTATGTGTTTGGATATAAAGTGTTTCTGCACACTGATTATAGTACCATTCACTTTGTGATGAACAAAACAATGGTGAGTCCCTGTGTCATATAGTGGATGGTGATCTTGTAGGAACTTGATCTTACAATGGTAGATTGAAAAGAAACTGAGAATGTGGTCACTGATCACCTATCTCAGTTGTGATGGGATAACAAAGAGGAGGAAAGTCCACCATCCGATCTATTTCCTAATGAACTCTTCTTTGTTGGTTCTATAACTAAATAAATTCCTACAGAACCAAAATGGTATAATGAAGTACTCACTTATCTTCTTACTCAGGATATGCCACAAGATCTAGACCATAGGAAGAAATAATATTTCTTCATCAGGCTATGCACTTCATGGAAATCAATGGACACCTTTACAAGGTGTGTGCCAATGGCCTAATTCATTGGTGTGTCCTTGATGCAGATCAAGTGTGACTTCTCAAGATGTTCATCAAGGCCCTTGTGGATGTCACTATGCTAGGATATGCACGAACATAAAAATATTGATGGTAGTATACTATTGGCCCATAATCTTTAGGGACACCTACGAATTTGTCTAATCCTATGAGTGTTTTCAAAGAGATGGTGGGATGACCGCATGAATGGAGGATCCTCAATAGTGGATTCAACTACTAGAGCCCTTTAACATATTGGACATTGAATTCATGGGTCTCATTACACTAATGTCTAATGAGAAGGTGTATATAATTATCGTTGTTGACTATTGTACCAAATGAGCAGAAGTAGCAGTCGTTAGTGATAGTATATCATCCACTACTACTCGATTTGTACAAAACAATTTTGTGAATAGGTTTAGGGTGCCATGTGTATTGATTTCTAACAATGGAACCCATTCTACATGTGATACATTTTACAAACTCATGCAATGCTTAGGGGTTTGAACATAAATTAATAATACCTTATCAACCCCAAGCCAACGGTCAAGCTAAGTTGATTAATAGGGAGATCACAAAGATTCTAATAAGAACTATTAGCAAATATAAAAGATAATAGAGCACAAAAATTAGTAATGTCCTTTGGGCCTACCACTCAACATCTAAACTCTCTATCAACTACTCTCCCTACAAGTTAGTGTATGGAAAACTTATAATGCTTTCAATTCAATCTAAGCTCTATACACTTTCAATGGCCTGTGAGCTAGAAATTAAGCTAAGCTTGGTACAAAAAGAAAGACTGATCAATCTAAATGGGCTAGATGAACATCTATTAGTAGCACTATTCTTGAATGAAGTACACAAGGCATTCAACAAATAATGTCATGTCCTTAGAATATGGAAAGTGAAATTTCAACTGGGAGATAAGGTTTTCTATTAGAATCCCACACATGTACCTAAAAAAACTAAATTCCAAACATTGTAGGAAGGGCCTTATATAATTGATGAAACCTTTCCTTCTAGGGCCATGATCATATACAAACTTAAAAGTCCAAATAAGAAATAGTTGATCAACATCCAACAGATAAAGCCTTTCCATGAGCCCAAGCAAGCTAGTGCAACAAATACCTCAATGGATGGACAACCATGCTTGATTTTTTGAATCTCCTGCTTTCAACTCAGTCATGGGGGAGATAGCCATATGTGTTAATCATATATGTGGTTTCTTAGTTTTTATATTTTTTGTACACATTTTTTTTGCAAATTACTTATTTTACACCTTTTTGATTTTTAAAATTTTTTCCTCTTTTACACAATTTTTTGTTTTACACCATTGTTAGTATATTTAAATATTTCCTAAATATTTTACACTTTCATATATATTTTAGTTGATTTTTTTGTAATTTTCTAATTCTTGTCAATAAACATGTGTAGTGACTGAAAACATTGGTGGCTGGAACACTGAGAGGTCATCAAGTGTTCAGCCTAACCCTAGATTCATATGAGGGCTGTGCTGAATGTAAACGGATGCAAGGTACCTTGAATTGTCTGGTTGATCAGACAGGGACTTAAGCGGTGTACAATAATCTTTCGTAAATGTTGGTTTTAAGACTGTTATATGCACATTGAGTGATAAGTGATGAATGTGAATCGATTAAAAATAATTCAAAACATAAAAATAGAAAAACAAAATGAAACAAGTTTAGGTAAGAAAGTGCACCACCCCAAGATTGGGGATTTGATCTTTGCTGGAATGAAGGAGGTGTACAGCAGATGATAGTGGGAACAAGCACAGCTTGCAATGAAGTAGTATGATCACAGTTTCTCAAATTGCTATTAATAGCTTGCTAATAGGGACCCTCTGCTTGGTAGTCTCCTTGCCAAAGCTGATTACCAGAGAGCTGAAATGCTAATATCTCAGCCAAAAAAGCCAACAACTAGATAAGTAATTGCCAAAATCCAACAATGCCAAAAGCTAATTGAATGCTCCAAGCCAACAATGCCAAAAGCCAACCCCACCAGAATGCTCCTAAAAGTCAACCCCTTGAACATTGTTCGTTGGGGCATTTATAGAGTTAGATGTGGGAGAGAAACATGGTTTGGGTGCCACATGTCCTGGGTCCCACAAAGTGCAAACGTGATTGTGCTATGCTACTGTGCAATGTTGAAAACTGCTATGCTGTGACCATAGCATTCGTGCTACATGTGCTAAAGTCTAGTGAGTTGCTATATTTGTTGTAAAGAAAAATGCCACTCAGTAAATGCAAAGTGGAGCCTGTGCTCCAAGACTATGTCTTCCCTACTCTTGCAAGTAGGGTCAAGCATAGGGAAAACTTTGGGGATGGTTAGGGGATGCAATACAAGGCAAACTTGTTGATTTCACCTGTTGGAGAGGTGCAGGATGAGAATAACCATTGCTAACAAATTTTGTAGCTAACCAAATATGTCTTGAGGTTGCTACACAAGTGTTACATTGTTTACGCTCTCCAACATATGTATCACAAATACCTGCACACTACACTATGCTATGCTGCATAGTGTAGCTGCTGGTCTTAAACGAAATCTTGCCTATAAGCCAAAAATACCTATTTGAGGCTTGGCTAGGCAAGTGATTGCAACCTTGTCTTTCATGCTGAAAGGTCTTGGGACCTGTTGGGTTCATCTTTAGGACACTTTGGTGATTTGCATCCTTACTACGTTGTGCTATGCTATGTAGCATATTGTATCATAGCAGTCAATATGACATGCATCCCCACCTAGTTTTGCAATGCTTTGTCAAGAAACTTTGCTTGGAGTCTGAGGGCGAAGTGGGACAACTAGTCTTGGAGGCCGAAGTGTGACCAAGTGCAATCGTCATATTGAAACCACTTAGCAGAGGGATTTCATGTGTTCTATCCTTACTACACTATGCTACACTGCATAGCATAGCACAACGTAGCACCCAGCTTGGCTTGGATTCTGACTTAATCTTGCAAATTTTTTGTTGTGAGATGTCAGTCATGTCCTGGCGTGTCAATGGAGCAAACCTATTCATCGATTGAAACCTAGGAAAATATGCCTACACCATTAGAGCCATATGAGTGGGAGTATTGCAAGAGTATATCCCTAATATGCTGTGCTACACTGTGTAGCATAGCATAGCGTAGTACTTAAGTGAAGAGGACCTTTGATGAAATTTGCCAGATTTTTGCTATTTCACTTTGCTCGTGCATCAAGGATGAAGTGGGGAAAATTATTTGAAGGCTTGAGTCATCATCAATGTGCATCTTTGGTACCTGTTCAGTATTCTTAAGGCCTACTATGCTATGCAGCATAGCGTAGCGTAGCAGGTTTCTTCAATTAGAAAACTTACTGAACTATTTAGCTCATCCTGAACACTCTCGGTAGCTCCTAACATGATCTCTAGGTAGATTGTTAGTTGAGTCAAGTACCAAGCTGGGCAGGATGGAGAGTTTAGTAGGCCTATCAGCAAGGGCGATAGAAAACTTGCTGGACTGTACAGTCTACCTTTAATTCCTACATTGTCTGGATGATCCATCATGACATTGCACTTGTGGAAATCCTTGCCCGAATTTCAAGACTTTGCTAAAGCATCAGGGTCCTAAAATTTTATGGTGTTTCAATGTGCTTTATGCCAATAAGACAATGGTGCTTTAGTTGCTACTAATGGTGGTGTTTGCTTAATGTTTTGTTTATTAATTTCTAGTTTCTATTTTTAAATTTTTTTATTGATGGATAAGTCATGGTTTTTGTTTCATGGAATAGGGAGTGAGTGCATGAAATCCACCCATCCACACACTCTATGGTTCTCCTTGTTTTGGAAATTTGAGGTCCCTTTTAATAAATAAATTTTTAATAAATTTTTGAGCTTAGTAGTTTCTAGAATTGGAAAGGATTCAAAGGCTTGTAGAACATGTGACTTCAAGGGAAATCAAGAGTCTTTGTACTCTTCTACTTACTTGGGTGCTTGAGTATTTTCATAAACTTCTTATCATTCTGACCAATAGCAGGAAGTTAAATAAAGTCTCTGCATGGTGTGGTTCCCATCCAAAAAAATGAAGAAAATAAAATAAAATAAAACAAAACAAAATAAAATAAGAGATTATGGGAATTCAAAGCACACCCCTTAGACAAATAAATGGGCTACAAGAACTGGTTATGGAACTAGAAAGACATGTTACCCATGCTTGAAGGTCCCCTCTAACTAAGGCCCTCTTTCACTTCCTACTTGTCTTTTCTTCTCTTTATGGAATAGTGGTTGTTATGTGGGAGCCCTCTTGTGTCTCAAGGGGGTGGATTGATCTTGGAGTGGCAATGCAAAGTCACTAAAAGTGGTTGGTTTTTGTCTAGACTATGGATGGATCTTCTCAAGTCATTTTAAACACAAAGTCCACAAGGAACTTCTTATGACCTCAATTTGGAATTCCATTCCACCTTCATCATCATTTGTCTCTATTGTTTGGAACTCACCTCACTACCAAAGTCCATGTTCTTGGTTCAGTGTCTTGGTTTGATGTACTTAAATTCTTCAGTAGAATCTTTCAGGTTTTGATGCTTAAATTCCATCAACCATTAATTGCCTATGGGACCCACGAACTCTTTAGGTGGAGGTTATACAAGGGCAAACAAGGCATGTTCTTGCTATGGGGAGGAACCACTTGCATATGTCTTGGTTGTATTTGCTAAGCACCTTATCCTTAGACATTCTTGCAAATAGAATCTTTCGTACACCCATATTCTACATCAAACCATATGCTCCTTTACATATTTTGTTATATACACACACTCTTCATCAAAATTTTTAACTTTTGAGCTGTTAGAGACCCTCTTTGATGATTTCATCACATTCATGGCTTTTTTTGAACTCCATGGACTCCAAATTCCTTAAAAAATTCCTTGTATTTTTTAAGATATTCACATTTGAAAATTTCATCTACAAGCTCTGTATACAAGGCCCTGTTGATGGAGTAGACACATATACAAGGTTATGTATACATAGCCCTATTGACGTAGCAAAAAAATAGTATAAATATGTGCAATCCCACTTTCAAGTTTTCACATTTGTTCACAAACACCAAGGAAGTTTTTCAAATTTATAGAGCCTAGAACATGGTAGAGACTATAACTTCCTAACTGTTTATTCAAATCACACTATTCTTTTACTTTGTAGCTACCGAAGGTAAGATCTTAGGTGTGGGGCCACAAATGTGCCATTTTTTATAGAAAATTTTTTGCCATTTTTCTAACTCTGACAATGGTTTAACTAAGAAATCAACATTTAAGCACCAAATTACAAGAGTTAAATCTTTCCAACAAGCTTTGGTGACATTTATAATAAATTATTAATAAAATATTAGCCAAAGTGTAACTAATCAATGAGATAAGTTATTCA
>MNCI01030691.1:169736-201613 GCA_015680685.1 Gnetum montanum | reverse complement strand
ACCCTGTTTACGCCCTTTTACGCTTACGTTGTCTGCGCCTGTTTCACTGCTTACGCTCTGTTTACGCATAATCCAGCGTATAATACTTTGGTGGCGCTCGGGGAAATCCTTGTCTGATCCGCGTGCGGACCACCAAGGTACCCTACCTTCGTGCATTCTAGCACACCCTCGGACGAAGGTGGGGTCTTTCGTGCTCGCCCTGCGATCCAGCGGTCTCTGCTTCCCGTTCCAGCCGGGGACTGACGAGTTCAGGCGGTACACTACGTAGACTATGAATGATCCCCAGGGCAAGGAGGATAAGATGAAGGCATTATTGGATGCCTTTCAACTTTCACCAAATGTTGCAACCATAGCAGGACATCCATAGCTACCTTAGCCACTACACATGCTTGATGTTGATGAAGGTCCTTTAAAACCTTAGGAACCTCCATTGTTGGGAACTATCTAATCATTTCAACTACCTTCATGCCATCAGAGGATGTACTATATAATTTTGTGTTGTCATGTCATGGTGTTTAATTTTGTATCATGAACACCATAATTTTTGTAATGTTGTTAATTTATACACTTGGGCACTCAGTTTTGTCAAGGTAGTTTGTTATGTCAGGAGTCAATCAATAATTCCATACCTTTCCAATTTTGTAAAGGAACTTGAGGATCAGTTTTCATTTAGTTGTGGGATTATGATGAGTGTTAAAGTATCATGTTGTTGAGTCCTTGTCGACATGGTCTCATTGACGAGTCCTCATCAATGTAGCCTCATTGATGTGGTGTTGCTCTATTGATGAGACCACGTTGATGTATCATTTGCTACATCTATGGGGCCCTATTGATGCAGCCCAATAATAAAATCTATAAATACAATGTTGAAACGATATTTATGGGGATTCGATGTCATAGTTGTAGTAGAGCTCATGTAGTTTTTCCATTTGAGACTTAGAATATTTATCTAAGTGCTCATAGTAAGAGTCAAAAAGTGTACGGATCTTTATTTAAGCACTATTATACTTGAACCACACCAGTGTGAATGACAATAAAGATTAGCCTTTTGATCAATCCTTGCAGCACTTAGAATAGATTAACGATTTATTTATGCATTTATTATTTCCATTAAGTATGTAATTAATTAAGCTAAACTATAGTTCAAGTTATTAGTTAATTAATTAAGCTAAATAGATTAAACACATAAGTATAACCACTTTGAGTGTAAACAAGTATTCGTTTGGTAAACCTAGCAGCATTATTGCTTGGTTTACCTAGTAGCATAGTGCTTGGTAATTCCAATAGTGGATATGTAGGTTCATGACATGTAAGGAAAGTGAGACTCGATGCTTATTGTTAGGACTAGTTAGGGATTAGTTAACTAGTTAAATTAAGTTAGTCCAACGCCCTTTTACGCCCTTTTACGCTTACGCTGTTTGTGCCTATTTCACTGCTTACGCTCTGTTTACGCATAACCCAGCGTATAACACTTCGGTGGCACTCGCGGAAATCCTTGTCTGATCCGCGTGTGGACCACCAAGGTACCCTGCCTTCGTGCATTCCAGCACGCCCTCGGGCGAAGATGGGGTCTTCCGTGCTCGCCCTGCGATCCCGCGGTCTCTGCTTCCCATTCCAGCGAGGGACCGACGATTTCAGGCGGTACAAAATTTGGCGCTAGAAGGAGGGCCTCCGCTTAAACAGTTTGACTGCACGCTCCTCAGCCTCTATGCTTATCAGCGTTTTCGTTGCCCCGTTTAAACCCCCGACTCTCAGGATCTATGCTTTCGATTCTTCAGCGTATACGCTGCACATAAACCTTAGCGTATACACTGCACCTAAACCCTAGCGTATACGCTGCACACTTACGCCAGCGTTTACGCTGCATACTTACCCTGTAGATTCGTCTACGCCAGTCGCATACACTACGTTATCCAGTACATCAAGCTTGCACACTCAAACCGTCTATCGTCATGAATCCCATAAACATCACCGCTGCTACTACCAAGAACGTTAACATCTCAGACACAACGGCTGCCCAGCAATCTATCACACAACATATGGGAGGGCAATCCACAATAGGGCCCCGTCGGTCATTGAGGTTGCAAGGGAGAGACCCTGCTGCTAATGTTATAACCCAAGACAAGTATAACTTCATCTACATTAAGATGCAAGCCGGCCTGGCAATTGATCGGGCTGAAATGGAAGTAAAAAGGCAATTTGAAATCTTTTACAGAGGGGGATACGAATTCATCCCTTCCCCATACGACGTAATCCCCATTCCAGAACAATTCTCGGAACTCTTTACGCAGCTCCTTCTGCAGAGGAGCCAATCGCTAGACCAAATTACGGTAGATCCAGAACGGGACGAAGAGGACGAATTCGCTGCCCAATCTGAGCACGAAGACTCCTACCATACTCTTAGTCCACATAACCACATGAACCCCATCTTTAACCCAGATGCAGGGGAGGTCATACCCCTCCAACCCCCTAACTCTGCCCACACTCAAGCGCCGTTACAAGAAACATCCACGTCAGCCTAGGTCCCTCCCCAGGGCAACCCTTTGCCCAATGCCTTCCCTTTTATAGCTGTGGGTTCATCCTCACAAGCACCGTCACCTCACAGTAACATGGGAGTGACATTCCAATCCCAAGTGGTAAGAATGCCACATGTTATACCCATGTCCACATCTGCCCACTACGTCCCGCATGTCCAAACGCACACACCCCCTTTCACTGCCGTAACCCAACAAGGAGCCCCCTCGTACAACATGGCCGGGCAATGGCCGATGATGGGCACGACGTCGCAGCAGATCTCCCACCACTACGTACCACCCCACACGTTGCCACCAGCTCATGTGCCCCAGGCACAGCCGCAACCACAGCAGCAACAACATCCTCTTTATAATGTATTGCCCCTAGTGCCACCTAGTGTACACTTCCCACAAACGCAATCACCAACAACGTAACTTTTAGCCTTCCAATCCACCGTTCAACAGTCTAACTCATACAACATGCCACAAGCCCAAACTGCCATGCTCCCAAATGCTCAGGATTGGGCAGATGCTAAAAGAATGATGCAGGAATTAACTAACGAGGTAAAACATCTCAAGATAGCCGTTGACGGGGAGTTGAAGGTAGTAGACTTCTATAACGATGACCCCATCAGCTCTTCCGTCCCGCGTTTAACTCTACCCAAAGGCATCTCCCTACCAACGCTAACCAAGTACAATGGGGAGACAGATCCTAACGCACATTTAATAACGTTCAGGTTAGAGTGCGCACTGCTACAAGCATGGCCCCATGCAATTCTTCGCGTGTTTCCCATGTCCCTCTCAGGGAGAGCACTCGATTGGTATAGGAAGCTCCCAAGAAACTCTGTTTCCTCCTTGGAGAACCTACTACACCAATTCGTGACCAGGTTCAAATATAACCTGAAACCTGAGGCCACACTAGACAGCCTGGTCCAGAAATTTATCCAGAGGTGGAGTGCAGCCCTCAATGAGCTGTACGAGGAAATCTCCCAGACATACCTGCTCACTATTTTGAAAGGGGCTGTCAACGATTTCTTTAAATCCAAGTTGTACTATCTAAACGCACGCAATCTCAACCAAGCCTTCGAGCAAATTAAAAACATAGAAGAGGTAGCCCAAAACAGCAATGACCCGGCCTACATAGCCTTTAAAAATCAACATGCTAAAAAAGATAAAGAAAAGGCTAAAATGACCATAGCATCGATAACAGGGGCACAACAACCAACTAGGCCGCCGCAAACCCCTGCTAATTACAACAAACCAACTCCAATGATTGCACAAGAATCATCGTCACAGCATAATCCAGCGAACCGCACACGCAATTTTGAGAGGAAAGAACCCTCTCAATATACACCCTTGCCCATGAAGCCATCCCTGCTTTTTGATCAGCTCCTAAAGGCCAGTTTAATGCAGTATAAACAGTTATCTCCCGCGGCCATCCAGAGACATGACCGGTTCTATCAACTCATTCAGAACCCAAGCCTAGCAACGCCGGATGAGCCTCCTGTACCTAAAGGCTTCAGGGTGGATCGCTTTTGTGATTACCATCAACGAAACGGGTACGGAACAGATTACTGTTTCACCTTGGAGCAGGACCTACAGTGAATGATCGATGAAGGCAAAATCACCTTCGACGAAGCAAACCCGATTCAGCCGCAAAATCAAGCTATGGGGGTCTATAAAGATCCTTTAAACATTAAAGAGGCGCCATACACCATTAGTACAGTCTGCCTTGACGATGATTCTGAGCCATCTTACATTAACACCATATCTCCCGAATATACGCAGCAAACATCCAACAAACCTTTTGTAGTTCGCACACCTGTCCCTGCGCCTACACCCGCACCCCGGCGGTCTCATCCCTTACAACAGCCGTATGTCATTTAGATACCCTCGGCAGAGGCCACACCTAACACCGCGACACGCGACAAGCCATATGTGGTGCGTGTCCCTCCTGTCAGTCCCCTAAATGCACAAACTCCGCATAACCAGCCTACTCCTTTCGTGGTCTGAGTACCCTCAGCAACTCCAACAGCGGAGGTCCAACCTTCGCCGAAACCAACCCCATTTGTCATTAGAACACCCAAAGGTCCCCATGACTACTAAGCCTCTGTGTCACAAACACAACGCCAACCCAAGCCCTACGTCGTTAGGCTACCTGTCCAGCCCTCTAACCAAGCACATCCAACAGTACAAGTGTCACCCCGTCCAACCCCATATGTGGTAAAACTCCCAGGGCAACCCGAAATGCCAAAACCAATGGCACCTCCACGCCGCACGTGAGAACGTCCCAGAGATAGACTCGCGCGCGAACGTATGGAGAAAGAGTGCCAAGGGTTAGCTCTGGGACTACCTAAGCCCACTCCCCTCAACTCCGTGCCCATGTCATCATCTACCGATCAACCAAGCACAGGCAATGAAGGTGAGTCATCTGAAAAACATCAATCATCCGAAACGATAGCTCCAAAAACTGACAAACCAACAAGACGTGAGATAAAACTGTTGGGTCCAATGGATTCAATCAGCACTGATAGAAACACCCCCAATAGTGAAAACTTCGCAGCCACCTTGACACAAGTCACGCAAGCATTAAAAAAAAGAAACACTTCACTGAGCTTGTATGACTTAGTATTAACATCTCACATGCATCGGGAAGCTCTAGTGCGCATGTTAACATCAATCCCAGTGAGCGAGGATTTACCCCCAAACGAACCCTCCATCCATGCGGTGATGTTCTCACCTCATGGAACTACTCCTAAGCCTCTAAAATTTCATGACGACAACATCAAGGTCGATAAAAGAACGAAGGAGGTTACAACAGCTCCCATGTTCATAACAATCTGTATAAACCAATTTAAAATACATACGGTCCATGTAGACGATGGGGCTGCGACAAACGTCATGCCGTACCACATTATCGAGCAGCTAGGGCTTACTGAACTACTTAAACCAGCCACGACTACATGTTTAAAATCATTCAGTGGGTCACGCGTAATGGTGGAAGGCTCAATAACCTTAGACTTTATAGTAGGAGATCAATTCCTGACATCTGCTGAATTCCTAGTAGTGGACGAAATGCCAGGGTTCAACCTGATATTGGGAAGACCCTGGCTAGCCCAACTGAGAGCTGTCTCTTCCCCTATCGATCAGGAAATTCATCTGCCTTATGAAGGCAGAGATATCGTCATACATGGCCAAGCAGTTGCTCCTATTATCTCATCGCATGTGGACATGGACCAGGGCTCGAAAGTCGAACTTGAAAAGCCTAGCCAAAATAACGAAAATCTACGATCATCGGTAAGCAGTAAATCTTCCGACATGGAACAAAAACCTCCTCAAATAGAAACATTTGTGCCTCCTCGAGTAGAAATTGATATAGAGCTCCCTACGGACACTGAAATATCCGAAAGCGCTAACAAAAAAGACATTCCATCTGAAGTCTGTTGGGCCGAATTGCCGTTTAATGTAATCAGCGAAGGTGACGCTGAATATCGGATCATACCTATTGAAACATCATCTAACATTAAAACAAAAAAGATCAAAAAATTACTGAAATGATACTACCACTCCTAGTCCGAAATGACGTTAAACTATAAAAAGTCCGAAATGACACTAAACTACGATAAAACAGAAAAAAAAAACAATTAAATGCCACTCCTAGTCCGAAATGACGTTAAACTATAAAAAGTCTGAAATGACACTAAACTACTATAAAACAGGGAAAAAAATTAAATGCCACTCCCAGTCTGAAATGACGCTAAACTANAGAAAACAAACCAAAATATTTTACATTTCTATGGCATGTTAAACCCAAAATCAACAACAAAAATATATATATATATGCATGTTATTACATACAATCAACCATCTCTGTTCATTTCATAATGTTCAAGTTACAGTTTCAGTATAAGTTTGAATCGAAAAACGAAAAATGCTAAAATGCTAAACGTCTGGGGCATGAGGATCGTCCTCCCTGGGCCCACTAGCATCAGAGGCCCCTGCTCCACTGGGGCCATCTTCTCTAGTATCATCCCCACCTTCATCCTGAAAAGACCAAAGAGGAAATAATCAACACAAAAAATGAGCGAATTTCAAAATTCCAAACATTAGTCAAATCAATCAAATCCAAAAAGACAAAACGCTTACCATAGGAGGTCCCCCCAAGCCGAATTCAAGTCGCCGCAAGATCTCCTCTTCAGAAATACTTGCCCAGTCCATCCCATCGAGACCCAAGTCAATATCTGCCAGAGCCTTTCCCTTGCCAACATCTGACCAGGTGGGACGTTTCAAAGGGAATTCGCCCACCGACACCTCCCCAGAGGCTGTCTTTGTCCGCCGTTTAGGAGATTCCATCTCTACAATTGTGTTTTGGGCGAATGTGTCAAAGGCAGAGCGCAGACCAAGATCCTCCACAAACATTTCTAACTGTTTCTTCTCAATAGACACTTCTTTTAGCGACTTCTTGTACTGGTGTTTATGGTTCTTCTCATCTTGCCCCCATTTGCGTACTTTGGAGGTGAAAGCCTTCCAATCTTGGCATTTTGTGTTCAACAAATCAATTTGGGCCCTGCGCTCCCCTAGTCTCCGTATCAGCCCTGCATGGCGATTGAGTAGGTTCCAATACCTTGTATACGTGACCTCGGAGGTCCGTCAAGAGCGATCATTTCTTAATTTAGCTACGGCGAACTCGTATTGGCCCTTCAGATCGTCACGTTCCGTTGATAATTCAGAATTCTCCTTCTCTTTCGCCTAAATTTGGAGCCACAATTGTTCATTGGATTGCCTACATGTCCATACCGCTTTGGCATTATGAATGAAGCCCTCTGCTACCTCTTCGTAAATAGGTCTAGGCACTTGTTCAACTTCTGGGGAAACTGTAGGCAAACTCTTCATATTGACAGGTTCAGACGGATCCCACCTCAGTTGGGCACCTATCCATAGGGAAAAGACAAACGTTAGAACAAACAGAATTGAGCATCAAAACTCTAACATAGTAAAAATCTTTGGATGCATCCATACCTATGTCAGGATTGATCCCTTCAATCCGCTCGACAACCTCTTCGGCCACCCCAGCTACGAAATCCCTTTTACTTGGCATTTCTATCTAGGTAAAAGATCCATCAGTGCGCAAAGCGCTAACCTTTGGAGGCACTTCAGGGGGGATCTTTGACTCCTTCTCTGGGATGGTCTCGCTCTCCTCTGAGTCAAACAAAAAAATTCACAATAAGGTAATCCAGGAATATATTAGGCTACACAACCAAGTAAAGAGACATACCGTTCCCTCTGATCTCCTCCATCGCCGGAGGGTCTCCAAGCTCAAGGTCCCCTTTAAGAAAGCTGTCGAACATTTCTTCAGTTTCCGCTTGATCATCTAGGGGTTCGGTACCTCCAGTTCCTCCAGTTCCCTCCCCCAGCAATTCAGTTCCTCCCGCCGGGTCGGTTAACTCCTCATCCTCTGGTATGGTCCGCAAATCGTGTCTATTGACTACTCAATACCAAACAAATGAAGTCAGTTGCATACAACCAGTAATCATTAAAACTATTTGTAAGACAAGTAAAATAAAAATAAGAAGTTTACCAGGAATTTTAAATCGAATCCGTTTTACTCTGGGCTGCTTAATCTCACTAGTCCCCTCAGCTGTGCTATCACGCTTCCGCAACTTGGATTTTGCTTTGCCTATTATTTCCTTGACCACCTGATCCGCCTTCTTCGTAGTGTAGGGTACTTCATCAGGTTCCAACCCTATACTGTCGCGTGTATGAAGCGAGGGGCCAGACGATCCACCCGTGGTGATCGTAAGGGATTCATCAATCCCCTCGGGGGCGTCTTGGGACTTGGCTGTGTCGAATAAGTGGTTCACCCAGGCACGGGATAACTGGTTCCTATCATGGAAAACAAATTTGTTTTCCCCACGAACCATCGAAAATTCGGCCAAGCAGTGAATATAGCCAGCGAAGAAAGCAAAGGTAAAATGGGATTGCGCCTCTATGTTCAAACGCAACCGCTCTATCTCTTTGGTCATTCCTAATAATAAAAATTCAGCCCAGTTGTAGTGCACGCAAGCCTCTAGAACAATGCGCATGACTCGCACTGCTTCAACCCCGAGACTCTTAATTTGCAATAGAGTCTTCGGAAACAAACGCGCTCTAAATAGGGGATAAAGCTCGTTGACTTCCTCAACCTTCGTTCTCCCTTGCATTGGGAATCCTTTGGCATCCTTCGTCACCCCTAACCACTCCTCTAAATCGCGGATCATGTCAATTTCTTTATGTGTCCTATCTGTAACGATTTTTACACCACTTGTAGGCACGCCAAACAAATCCGCAAAAAATTGGGGTGATAATTCAAAAATTACCTTAACACCCTTAATACGGGCGCTATAGCGGGAGACGGATCTATCAAATGAATCCACAATCCCGATCATCTCCACTATAGACACATTTGGGCTAGGGGCCATAAAGAGTGCCATGAGGCCGTCATGTTCCAAACAGGCAACAACAGATGGCGAAGCTTTTTTCCGTAACCACTTCTGGACGGCACTAGTTTCACCGAATTTCATTGAAAGAGTTGTTTCAGTCCTCCCGGTCACAACGGAATCCCCACCGGAGGTGGTGCCAGCTGTAAAGGCAAACTCAAAACCTTCATATTAGCTTGACACTTGGCAATTGACCAAACCAAACACGACATCTAGGAAACATTGCCACTTACTTTCAGTGTTGGACTTTGAGGTTTCGCCCAGATCAGAAGGAGATGGGAAAATTGGCCCATTAGGGGCCCAGTCGGCATGCAACCAGCCACGCGTGGCACATTGTGCAAATGCCTTTGAAAATCTCTTGGGAAAGTTCTTCATGGCATTCCTAGTGTGGGCCAAAATGGTCCCGCGAAGGGTGGGACCCACCATGAACACTTCCACAGCCGTACACGCCAATCCAATCCCATCATCGCCCGCGTAGGCCCCATCTGGCGTAACTTTTGGCCTGCGGGAAGGCGAAAACATGTGTCAAAATGAGAGTAAGTATTTGAATGTGAAAAAGAGAGGAATAACCAAAGCTAAGACGAAATTACCTTTCCACCCGGTATACTGTGCCGGGAGGATTTTGAAACAAAGTGTGTGCGTGGCCAGCTAAGAAAAATGTGTTGTTGATATAGTTGGGCCCCCGTGGCAGCTGGTCCCACACACGTGTCAATGGATGGGCAGACCTCAGACCACCTGGGGGAACACCCTCAGCGACAAGCGGCGCTTCATCAATATCCTCCATAAACATTCTGATGCCCTCCGCCGCGCCGGGTAACATGGCCTCAATGATGCTCCGTGCCACATCCTCGCCTAGTTGAGACCAAACCATGACATTGAAATGATCCAGCAAGAAGGCCAAAAATCTGCAGGCCCCATCACGGAACCAGACCCCATTGTGCTCAACGACCAAATTCGGGGTCGGGTCACCACCCTCCAAAGGACCAAACCATGTTAAAACCCCAACTAACTCAATCACTAGAAGGGGAGGCTCAATGTCTCTGCAATCCATTAAAACAACACCAAAGATCAATACTGGAAACTTCATTTTGGAAATTAGACATTCGCAGAAAATTTTTCTAAGTTACGCTCGGCGTATACGCTAGGCGTAAAGACAAACAGTTACGCTCGGCGTATATGCCAGGCGTAGAGACAAACAGTTACGCTCGGTGTATACGCCGGGCGTAGAGACACAGTCACGCTCAGCATATACGCCAGGCGTAGAGACAGTTACGCTCGGCATATATGCTGGGCGTACGAAAATAGTTACGCTCGGCGTATACGCTGGGGGTAGAAACCGCATACCAAAAAAAAGAAGAAAAAACTATCTACGCCGTACATGATACAAAAAAAAAACTATCTATGCCGAACAGACTTACGCTGTGAAGTATCTGACTTACGCCCGGCGTATACACCGACAATCGTCTACGCTAGACACCGTAGAAACAAAGCCGCGATAGCGTACGCCGAAAATAACACACACGGCGTCTACGCCGATATATTACTCTAAACCCTTTACGCTTGGCGTATGCGCCGAAACCCTACGCTAACTATCTACGCTACGAAGAAAACAGACGCTAAAAATTAACGAAAACAAGGTCAAAGGCCTACCTGCCAGAAGATTCGGGCCATGCAGGGACGTTCGAGCGGGGTAGGCACTGCAGCATCGCCTCACTCTCCTCCGCGAACGTCAGTTCGGGTCCTTTCTGTCCTCGGCCTTCTAGTTCTTTGCCTTTGCCCATCTCGGCGTCTATGCCATGGCTCGTCTGGTCGGCGTCTACGCTGTGATTTGCGCGTGGCGTGAACAGGGGATCTCTCGGCGTCTACGCTGGGGTTTCACTGGGCGTCTACGCTGGGGTTATGCTCGCAGTTTACGCTCACGCTCCGAAAGTCAAAACACAAAATGACACCCCTTCTCCCCTTTTATAGTGCGTTGAGGCTGACGTTGATGCTAACGCCGCCGCTGCCGCCGCTTTTCCGTTTTTCTTCATTTTTGCATCGTTTTTCGTGCTCTTTCGAATTCGCTTTGAATTTTTCAAAAAATATATAAAATTTACACACATAAACCATACAAAACACAAATTTCGGCATTAAACTGCCGTTAGTTGCCCAGTAAGGCATTAAACTGTCGTTCGTTGCCTGGTAAGACATTAAACTGTCGTTCGTTGCCTGGTAAGGTATTAAACTGCCGTTAGTTGCCCGGTAAGGCATTAAATTACCGTTCGTTGCCCGGTAAGGCATTAAACTACCGTTCGTTGCCCGGTAAGGCATTCAACTGCCGTTCATTGCCCGGTAAGGCATTAAACTACCGCTCGTTGCCCGGTAAGGCATTAAACTGCCGCTCGTTGCCCAGTAAGGCATTAAACTGCCGATCGTTGCCCGGTAAGGCATTAAACTGCCGTTCCACTGTCACGTTAATCCATTTTCATACATGCACACTAAAGATTGCCAAAAGACCTAAAAAAACCTCCACTATCTTACCAGGCTCTGCATTTATTGACAGGAACTTGCCTAATGAATTGCAAGTGCTTAACCAAGCCGTTGGTCATGGATGGACCATACGACACGGTTGAAAGGAATATCGATGTGAATCTCGTCTATGCAAGCTCATCAATAAATGATGCAACAATAGCTTCAACATAGGAAATGGTTGACGAATATGAGGGAATGACAAAGTCCCTCGACATTGAAGCCGAAAACATTACTGAAGACCCTCTAACCGAAACCCCCGTCACCATGCCCGATGGGGAAATTAAAATTCTAAAATTAAGTGCATTACTAGAACCACGTCTAGCTAAATATATCGAAAATGTACTTAGGGACAATATGAAAGCATTTGCGTGGTCCTATACAAACATGCCCGGATTAGACCCTTGTATCGTCCAGCACAACATCATCCTTGATCCAAAACTAAGGCCAGTAAAATAGAAAGCACGAAAGGTCAAACCCGAGGTGGTGTTAGCAGTTCGTAGTGAGATTACCAAGCTCTACCAAGCTAGTTTCATTAGGGCTATTGATTATGCCCAATGGGTATCGAACATGGTTATAGTCCCAAAAAAGAACGGAAGTATCCGCCTGTGCATTGACTTCCAGGACCTTAACGTAGCAACCATAAAGGATGACTTCCCCTTACCTAGCATTGATCAACTAGTTGACTCAACTGCTGGGCACGCCCTGTTATCCTTTATGGATGGGTTCTCGGGATATAACCATATATGTATTAATCTAGAACACCAGCTTCGAACCACTTTCATGACACCTTAGGGAACCTTTTGTTACACAATGATGCCTTTTGGTCTCAAGAATGCTGGGGCCACATATCAAAGGGCGATGACATATATTTTCAGTGATTACATCTTACACTCGCTCAATGATTATGTAGATGACATAGTCGTTAAATCAAAATCGTCAGAACAACACGTACAGGATCTTGACTTAGGATTAAAACGTTGTCTAAAATACGAACTAAGGCTTAACCCAAAGAAATGCGTCTTCGGCGTCAAAACATGTAAAATGCTTGGATTCGTAGCCTCAGAGGTAGGGATACGGGTAGACCCCAATAAGGTTAAGGCCATTACAAACCTGGAACCACCTAGCAATCTAACCGAACTTCGAGGGCTACAAGGTCGATTACAGTTCATCAGGAGGTTCATAGAAAATTTGACGGGAAAACTCACACCTATGAACCACCTACTACGCAAAAATGTCCATTTTGAATGGACCCCGCAGTGCCAAGAAGCATTTGACAACGTTAAAACGACACTCGCTCGGCTACCCATTGTATTCCCACCCAAAAACGACAGGCCGTTTTACATCTACCTAGCCACATCAGAATCATCAATTGCATCCATGTTGTGCCAGAAATGAGATGACGGAACTGAAGTCCCTGTATACTACTTGAGCCATGAATTAGTTGCCCACGAAAAAAGATACAACAACGTAGAGAAGTCATGTTTAACTTTAGTTTTCTCTTTAAAGAAATGGCGACATTATCTTTTCCAAAATCAAGTTAACATAATTTGCAAAGATAATGTACTCAGAGCTATAACTGGAAACATCTACGAATCAAGCAGGATAGCCCATTGGAAGGCAATCATAGCTGAGTTTGACCTGCACTATGTGGCACAATCGTCAGTAAAAGGTCAAGCCATAGCAAATCAAATGACCACGTCGCCAACACATGATCCAAGTACAATAGAACCCGAATTCCCAGACGAGAACGTAAATGCAATAGACACGGTGCCAGATGACTACGACGCGATTCTAAACTTCGATGGAGCATCCACCTCTCGAGGAGGAAGTGCTGCCACTGTAATCACATACCCCTCTGGAGAAATTAAACCTTTCTTCTATCGCTTCAACTTTCATTGTACTAACAACATAGTAGAGTATGAAGGTCTCCTCAGAGGCCTCACGGCCGCACTAGCTTCGGACATTACATGGCCTGTAGTCAGAGGGGACTCACAACTAGTTGTAAACCAAGTCACAGACGTCTATACATGTAAAGCGCAACACTTACAACCATACTGTGATTTGGCCAAACACCTACTTAAACAATTCAAAAATGTTGATGTCCAACATATCTCTAGGAATGAAAATACCATTGCAGACGCATTAGCAACCTTGGCATTAAACATATCCCCTGACATGTTTCACGCACTACCAACCTCCATAACCAGTTGTGCTGAGCCCATAACCAACACTCTCAACATGCTATCAATCGCATCTGTCAGTACAACACACGCTAACGGATGGTACAACGACGTAAAGGAATGCCTTCTGCGCGGTGAAACACCACAACATTTAACAAGCGCACAAAAGGATGCAGTACGCAAACGCTCTAGACAATACACACTAATAGGAGATACATTGTGTCGCCGATCCTACGAAGGCATATTGCTGACATGCGTCAATAGTATCGAAGCCCAAACAATTGTTGAACAAGTGCACGATGAAATATGCGAGGGACACATTGCACCGAAGGCAATGGCAACCAAAATAAGACGCTTAGGTTACTATTGGCCACACATGGAGTACGATTGTTTGTCTAAGGTTAGAATATGTAGTACTTGTCAAAAACACAGTAATTTAATCCATGTCCCACCAAATGAGTTGCACACGACGCAAATCACATGACCCTTCCAGAAGTGGGGATTGGACCTTATAGGCCCGATAACACCCACATCTTCTGCTAGGCATGGTTTTATCATAACAGCAACCGAATATTTCACGAAATGGGTAGAAGTTGCGCCCCTTCGAAAAACTACTTCTAAACACGTGTGCCACTTCATCCTCGAAAACATTGTGACCCGTTTTGGCATTCCCATGACAATCATCACTGACAATGGGCCACAATTTAGCAGTGTCGAGACCAAAATGTTTTGTGATAGTCTAGGGATCAAACATTCGTTTTCATCCCCTTACTATCCTCAGAGCAATGGGCACGCGGAAGCAACAAATAAGACAATCATCACAATACTTAAAAAGATGCTTTCCCAAAGTAAACGAAGATGGCACGAACAACTGGTGTATGCATTATGGGCATATCATACTACACATCGGACTTCGACAGGTAAAACTCCATACAGTCTTGTTTATGGTTCATAAGCTATTTTACCTTTAGAATTACAGGTACCGTCTCTAAGGATCACGCTTTTCGGACTCCTCGACGACGAGAAAAACAATGATTTACGCATCATTGACCTGGACTTAGTGGAGGAGGAGCGCATACGCGCACTCGATCAAATCGAATGGTACCAAAAATGAAAACGGCAACGACATCGACATGACGTTCATAAGCGCCCCATCAAAGAAGGAGACCTTGTGCTTAAGGTTGTTCGAGAACACCAAGATAAGTTCTCAGTCAACTGGGAAGGGCCTTATCTGGTCATCAAAGCATTTGACAATGGAGCATTCAAGCTAGCTGACATGGACGAAAAAGAATTTGCAAATCCAACTAATCACGTATTCCTAAAACCATTCTATACATGAATTCGAACTCAGGTACGCGCTAGTCCTGGAATCACGACTATAAACTGATACCACATAATAGTCCTGGAATCACGACTATAAACTGATACCACAGAATAGTCCTGGAATCACGACTATAAACTGATACCACAGAACAGTCCTGGATTATGACTTTAAACTGATACCATGGTGTCCGCCATGATGATCAACTAGCATCCGTCCAACACGACAGTAAACTGCCACCGTCTCAGCCATCTGAGTCCGCTAAGACTATAAACTAGCTCACCTCTTCATGGTCCGCTAAGACTCAAAATTGGCAATGTAACGTCTACCACGACGCTAAACGGGCAATGTCCAATGGGTTATGACACAAAACTAACCCATAATAGTCCGCTAAGACTATAAAATGGCACGTTCATCTTTGACTCTTCACTCCACAGCCATATTCATCCATCAGATATCATTGCATCCCTCATCAGCATCATCGACATTCGCATTCAATGCTCAGAATCGCCCCAATATTTTTGTTCACCTGCAGTTGTTTAAATCTAAACTCATTAGTTCACTCATGGTTTTCTTGTCTCTTTGGAGTTGTGTTTGCAGGATGACGCTCGGAAGTTCTCGTACGAGAGTGCATCTCATCATTGGCAGCAAGATGAGGCGATGTCCATTCGTCCACCTGGCAAGACTGAATCAAACCGTTAACCCGCACATTCCCATTCCCCAAAAACCCACTACTTTTTTACCAAACTATCGCACATTGCGAAACGTTACAGCAGTCGCAACACACAAAACACAATATTCGTGGATGAGTACAAGGAAAAACTTCAAAAAAAAAAAAAAAACAGGACTCGTGGCATTTCCCATACAAGCCCCAGGTGGGAAGGCATCGACCCTAAAATAGGTACTCATGTCAAAAGCAATCAAGAAACATCCTGTTGCATGGCTTTGGCACGTCGCTTACAGTTTCCCCAAAGAAGGGAGCTGTTCCTCCAAAGAATGCGAAACATCACCCCGTGGCTTTGGTAGTGACAACCAATTCTCTTGAAAAATCACCAAGAGCACTGTTCTGCCAAAGGACGCACATCACATGCTTGAATTCCAAGTATGCCAAAAGATGGCTATTAACAAGGACCGGCATGCCGCGCCCCTGAACATCCCACTTCCCCAGCATGATCCCTTGGGTAGTCACCGATCCTCGCGATCCCTTCCCTCCTACCAGTTACCAATCTCGCTCTTTCAATCCCATTCACCACTGAACACGGTACGATGATGTCTGGTCAAGTGGCAAAGGACAAAGCTTTTATCAAGTTGCTTGTGGTGTTTTGCGCTTCTTTGTCGACGCTTCTCGGATAGATTCTTCCAAGCGTCAACAAAGAGGGGCCAATGAAACACCACAAAAATTTTTGAGTTTAGCATTTGTCTAACGAGAAGCAGATCCCCGTGGCCCACAAATGACTTTGGCTATATTTGAAGTCACATAGGGCAACTCTGAGAATCGAAACACCTGGTTTTTACTAAGTGCTGTGCCAACGTATACACCCAGCGTATACGTTCAGTTTTAAACCATGTTGTGCCGACGTCTACGCCCGGCGTCTACGCCCAGCATCTACGTCCGACGCTCAGCATACACGCCTCACACGCATGCTTAGCAGGGGCAACAGGAGCAAAAATTGAAGCAAGTCGACGTCCAGCATCCATCAGCGTATACGCCCCGGCGTATATGCCAGCATCCATCCAAGTCCACACCCAACGTATACGCCCCGCGTATACGCCCAGCATATACGCCGGCCTGTTGTAGCGTATACGCCCAGCGTATACCAGGTTTCTAAATTGTAAACGCCCGGTCTATACGCCACGTGTTTCCCAGTCCAATTTTCCTGGTAACCCTACCCCTATAAATAGCCCAATTTTCCGTAAATTCGAGGTCGGCAAAAATTCACCAGAGCAGACCCAGAGCAATTACGCTGCAAACAAGAGCCCAGAAACCCCTTTACGCTTATGCTTATGCTGGAAGTTCTGTACGCCGAGCACAATCCGCGCTCCGCCTACCGTGTCAGCCGGCTTCACCCCTATGTCCACCGGGGCTTTACGTCCGCCTTGTGTCTCTACACGACTGCATTAGATTGGTGCACAACATTTTAACTCTGTAATCCACTGCTTACGTTTGTTACAAGTTCTTTTATAGTTTTACATTAATTTGGCCCATGCTTCGTTTACGCCTGTTTACGTTCGCGCTCCGTCTGCGTCTATATACACCCACACTGTCTACGCTGTTTACGCTTGCTTACGCTCTTTACACTTACGCTGTTTACGCTGTTCACGCTTGTATACGCTTACGCTGTGCTTGTACTTGTTTACGCTGTTTACGCCCGACCCTGTTTACGCCCTTTTACGCTTACGCTGTGCCTATATTTGTTTACGCTTTTTACGCCCGACCCTGTTTACGCCCTTTTACGCTTACGCTGTCTGCGCCTGTTTCACTGCTTATGCTCTGTTTACACATAATCCAGCGTATAACACTTTGGTGGCGCTCGGGGAAATCCTTGTCTGATCCGCGTGCGGACCACCAAGGTGCCCTGCCTTCATGCATTCCAGCACGCCCTCGGACGAAGGTGGGGTCTTCCGTGCTCGCCCTGCGATCCTGCGGTCTCTGCTTCTCGTTCCAGCCAGGGACCGACGATTTCAGGCGGTACACTACGTAGACTATGAATGATCCCCAAGGCAAGGAGGATAAGATGAAGGCATTATTGGATGCCTTTCAACTTTCACCAAATGTTGGAACCATAGCAGGACATCCATAACTACCTTAGCCACTGCACATGCTTGAAGTTGATGATGGTCCTTTAAAACCTTAGGAACCTCCATTGTTGGGAACTATCTAATCATTTCAACTACCTTCATGCCATCAGAGGATGTACTATATAATTTTGTGTTGTCATGTCATGGTGTTCAATTTTGTATCATGAACACCATAATTTTTGTAATGTTGTTAATTTATACACTTGGGCACTCAGTTTTGTCAAGGTAGTTTGTTATGTCAGGAGTCAATCAATAATTCCATACCTTTCCAATTTTGTAAAGGAACTTGAGGATCAGTTTTCATTTAGTTGTGGGATTATGATGAGTGTTAAAGTATCATGTTGTTGAGTCCTTGTCGACATGGTCTCATTGACGAGTCCTCATCAATGTAGCCTCATTGATGTGGTGTTGCTCTATTGATGTGACCACGTTGATGTATCATTTGCTACATCTGTGGGGCCCTATTGACGCAGCCCAATAATAAAATCTATAAATACAATGTTGAAACGATATTTATGGGGATTCTATGTCATAGTTGTAGTAGAGCTCATGTAGTTTTTCCATTTGAGACTTAGAATATTTCTCTAAGTGCTCATAGTAAGAGTCAAAAAGTGTACGGATCTTTATTTAAGCACTATTATACTTGAACC
Organism: Gnetum montanum; assembly: GCA_015680685.1. Taxonomy (NCBI): domain Eukaryota; kingdom Viridiplantae; phylum Streptophyta; class Gnetopsida; order Gnetales; family Gnetaceae; genus Gnetum; species Gnetum montanum. Next base: position 183,163 of record MNCI01030691.1, on the reverse strand, counting down.
ACACCAGTGTGAATGACAATAAAGATTAGCCTTTTGATCAATCCTTGCAGCACTTAGAATAGATTAACGATTTATTTATGCATTTATTATTTCCATTAAGTATGTAATTAATTAATCTAAACTATAGTTCAAGTGATTAGTTAATTAATTAAGCTAAATAGATTAAACACATAAGTATAACCACTTTGAGTGTAAACAAGTATTCGTTTGGTAAACCTAGCAGCATTATTGCTTGGTTTACCTAGTAGCATAGTGCTTGGTAATTCCAATAGTGGATATGTAGGTTCATGACATGTAAGGAAAGTGAGACTCGATGCTTATGTTAGGACTAGTTAGGGATTAGTTAACTAGTTAAATTAAGTTAGTCATTAAATTACTTCATTTCTCTACTTTAAGTACCAAGGAACATAAAACATAAAACAATGAAAATCATATGCCTCAATTACACTTAACCATACCTTTGTACATCAAAAGTGTAATTGGGAAGTCAATGAATGACTATTAGGGCAAGGTTAACTTCCTAGAAGACTACTGTACTAGAAGACATAGAGTCCATAGAATTCAACTAGATCACACATGAACACTTCATGATTTGTGTGGTTGGATATAGGGGTACCTCTCACTGCTCATCAAGTTCATAGAAAAGAAAATGCCTAGGTGATTACTTTACCCACAAGGTAATTATAGATAGTCCTACAACCAAAAATACTATTCTAGTGGGACTTCTTATCAACCTTAAGACTATTGTCAACCGTAATGGTAAAACCCATAGTTGTGGGTGATGCCATCAATAAACTAGTAATACCCCTATCTCTAGTTGGACCCTTATAGATACTCTATTCAACAACTTGTTTCTCCAAATGGTTTTACTTTCCCTACCTCAAATCACTAGTACTACTCTCCTAAATACCATTAACCACAACATCTCTTGTGGGATCATCACTCTCATACTTTCCTTCAACATCTGTTACCACCAATAATGTAGGAAGGATTGACATCACAGTTGTAATAGAATAACACCACTTGTGTTGTGAATGTACAAGTGAATGATAATGTTAGTAGACCTCAACAAAAGTCTCAGAAACATTATTTCTTTAGGAAAGTTCCCAAACATGTGAATCAACCTAGTAGTCCTACTATCTCATTATCACTAGCACAAGGACAATTTGGTGTAACCCCCTTCCTTACAAAGACAATGTCTCTTAATCCTACACAAAAGCCAAGAACTATTATTACTCCAACATAAAACACAAAAGATAAACCTATCACTATGAAGACACAAAAAATTTCATGCATTACTATTAATGATAAAGGATGCCATTGTCGGTTGAAAGTTCAAAGTATTAACATGATCTCTATACCAAACAATAACAAACTTGAGGAATAAGTGTGTGTGCAACACTATGTCTACATAGTAGCCACTAAAGCTAAAAGACACTAAGTGTATCGAGGATCAGAATACCAAACCACTCAAAAGATGCATGGAAACATCCCATCCACTTATTACTTCTAGTCCTAAGAAAATGAATCAAGTAGAGAACTTAGAAATAGACATCTTACATTCTGACTTTATACTAAAAGAGGATGTTAAACAAGGAGACCTAAGAACTAAAATAGAAAATCAAAAAGGAAATATATTTGGACTCTCTAAAAATAGAACACATTCTAGATATGTCTCCAAATGATCAAAGCTTGATTATCATCAATAGTAAATGTGAAAATAAGCAAAAACTCAAATCACTACATATGATAAATGGATAACTTGTAGTGTATAGCCAAGGGAATGTGTAGTCTATTTTCCAAATGTGTTCTCATGAGTTTAGTTGTGAGGGAGATGCCCCACCTTGAATCAAGAACTAATAAGTGCATTTTTACTTTTTATCTTACAGTTTTTTATCATTTTTTGATTTTTTTAAAAATTTTACAATTGTTTATATATTTTGCATTTCTTATTTTTCTTCTCTTTATAATTTTCTCTTTTCTTGAGTCATTTCCTTTATGTTTTGTGGATGTTTACTATGTTTTTATTAATAATGATGCTGGTCATGATGCAGAAGTTAATACTATGTGTTGAATCTTTATTAGAGGCCATAACGATGTTGGGTAAAGAATTGTGTAATGTGGTGAGACCACATTATCCATGCCTTAAAGTCTCTTTAAATAAGATATCTTTCTAATGAAAGCAATATGGTTCTTCTTACATGAAAGTAAATTTAACTTATGACCATAGTACCTTGAAGAAAGAGGAAAAGGAAAAATGGGAATAGAAAAGGGTGTGATCTCAAGGGGATTTATTGGGTTCTCTTCTTAACCTCCTTCTTGAGGCCTATGACTTCTCATGGAATGTATCATCACTTCTACTATCAACCTTAAATGAAGCATGTATTTGCATGGTATAGTTCTCATGAGAAAAAGAAAGAAGAAGATGAAAAAAACAAAAAAAAAAAAAAACCAAAACAAAAAATAAATAATGAGAATTCAAAGCACATTCATTAGATACAATAATGGGCTACAAGATTTAGTTATGGTGCTAGAAAGAAATGTTACCCATGCTTGAAGGCACCCTTCTAACTAAGGCCCTTCTTCCTTTCTTTGTCTCTTTTCTTCCCTTTTTGAAGTGATGCTTGTTCTTTGTGGTTGTTATGAATTCATGATGGTAGGCAAGAAGGGGTACATTAATGCGAGATAGTTATTATTGATATGAACTTGGTCTAAAACTTTGATGAATAGGTATGATGGTTATCTTAATCATAATTAACATAAGAACCTATTACAGACATGTTTAGGTACCTCATGTTCCAATCTTTGAAACCCATTCTCATCTCATTATTCACCTCACTAATGCATGCAATTATGAGTCTAATGGTTTTGTATAGTATAGTGTAGGATCCTAACCAAGGTAGTTTTATCTTGTTTGAAATAAAGGAATGATCTACATTTAACTTCTAATGTGCCTATGTACATCTATAGAAGTGGTTATGCATGGGCATTATCGTAGAAGCCTTCTTTGAGGAGGACCCACTAGCATAACTTTTGTTGATCATGAGTTTAAACCAAAAAATTAAATATTTAAGGGAATCATGAGTAACTTCTCAAACTTTATGCATGATTTTGGAACTTCTTTTGATAAGGACATCACCCAATCCATGTTTAATCCTCAATCTATTTGTCCATAGATATTTGGGTGTTATTGTGTTTGTATTTTTGTGTTATTTTGTTAATGATGATATTAGGGTATTTTGACATGTTTGGAAGTGTTTTGGAACTATTTTGATCAGTTTAGAAGGTTATGGAAATAATGGAAACTTTTTTGGAGATGTCTAGAGGTTCTAGGTCTCAAAATAAGCATGTTTAATTTTGGCCCTAGTAGGTAAGACGTCATCCCTAATAGTAAGGCATCTTAGCTGGATTTAAGATATCTCCACACTTTGAAGACATCTTAGAAAAGATGTCTCACATGTTCTTAAGATGTCTCCTTTGACATCTTTGAACTTCAAAAAGATATCTCATGTTTCTCCAAGATGTCTTGTATGGATTTTAATAGACATCAAATTGAATGGTAAATTGGAGAAAAGATGAAAACATGGGGAGAAGGATATAAATAGATGTCTTGGGCCTTCAATTTGATCAATAGAGAGTGTAGGAATTTGAAAGAAGAAAAGAGAGAGATAGAGTTTTGGCAAGGTGCCTTGATCATCATCCCTTTGAGACTGTGTTTTCTTTGATTAAGTGTGTGTGAGAATTTGATTGAATTTCATCTCTATCCTTAGAAATTTGTGCTTCATTTCAATTATAATTTCTTTATTTGATTAAGAATAAAGCTTTCATTTCATTTTCTTGTTTGAATTTGATATTTTTGATATATTGAGAGAGCTTGGATTATGGAATCCATGGGAGCTTCTCATCAAATTAGTATTGGAGCTACTTGGCATTAAAAAAAATTGCATTCAAGTGGATAATTCTCATTTCAATTGCAAAGAATCACTCCAAATTGTTAAGCTTCGATGAATTCTCTCTTACTACTTGTTCTCCTCATCGTAGGGTTTGAAAATTTCCCTTTGATCTCTAAGTTTGTTATAGCTTTCAAAAATTGGAAGTTAATTGTAATTGGATACTCATTGATTTGTAATAGCTAGGGTTTGAAGATCTTATATTCATTTCTCTTAAGATTTGAGTATTTCTCATCTCATTCATTGAGAAATCTTGAAACTTTCACCTTTCTTTGTAGAATTTTTTGAATATTACCTTTTATATCAATTTCCATCATGCCTCCAAAGAGGAAGATAGTTCAAGCTTTGTCAAGAGACATGGATGACATGAGAAATGCTCTTAAGCTCATTGTTGAGAAAATTGAAAAGATTGAAAAGAGGAAAGGATATGATACTTCACCAAAAGCATCCAAGCAAGGGTATAATTCATGTAATTCTTCATCAAGATCTTCTTGAAGACATTCCTTAATGTCATCCTTTGAAGATACTTTTTATTTTAAAAATGAAGAGTTTGGAGAAGGATGAGAAGATTGAAAAGAGCAAAGGATATTCTACTTCACCAAAAGCATCCAAACAAGGGTATAATTCATGTAATTCTTCATCAAGATCTTCTTGAAGACATTCCTTAATGCCATCCTTTGAAGATACTTTTTATTTTAAAAATGAAGAGTTTGGAGAAGGATGAGATCAAGATGATATTTTTCTTCATGATGATATGCTGAAAATAAATCTCAAAGTTTTAATTTTCTTAGGAAAGGAAAAAGAAAAGTCCTTCTAACCTCAAAGGAGGTAAGGTGAAAGAATAAAAGTCACTCTTGCAAAATCTTTTAGACATGCTCCAAGGATGCCTTGTGTTGAAGTCAAATTCTTCAATGACATGGAAGGAATTGAATATTTTCTCTCTTAGCTAAAAATGAGTAACAAGTACTTTGAACTTAAAGAAATGGAAAATCATCAAAAGGTGTCTTTTACTGAAACTAAATTGGAAGTCATAGCATATGTATGATGGAAGAAGGAAAGTCATTCTTATAAGGTGAAAAATGACAATGCTATTAAGGATTGATCTTTAATGAAATTCATCATAGACAAGAGGCCATCTAAAAATTGAAGTACCTAAGCCAAGGTGATAAGAGTGTGAAGGACTACTACATGGATTTTTGTAAGGCTTTTCAACCTGAAAAGTTTCATTGGGATGATTATGAACAAGCATCCAGACTTCAATGCTTCAATTGTGGTGAAAAGAAACATAAATAATGGGAGTGAGAAAAGCCAAAGATCTCCAAAGGCAAGGAACTTCAGACCTTGATAAAGGAAGAATCCTCCAATGAATGTAATCCTCATGCACCAATGGTTGAAGATATTATTGAAGTTAATTCTTGTAAATTTATGGAAAATTTTCATGCCAATGAAGATCCTAGAAGAAAGATGCTCTTTAGGATTGGAGCTAGGTGTTTAGATAGTGGTGAATGGATACACATTTTAATATGCAATGGAGCTCAAGAAAATGTGATTTCTTCAAAGACTATATCTAAGCTTGGTTTGAAGACATTTCAACATCCTAGGCCCTACAGAGTCCATTGGCTAACTAAGGATCATTTACAAGAAATTGGATCTTTTAAGAACAAAGTACATTGTGACATCATTCCCATTGATTGGGCTAATGTTATTTTGGAAAGACCTTGGAATTTTGACAACAACTCTTATTTCAGTAGTGCAAGAAATATTTGGTCTATTTTAAGAGAAGATGAGATACATGAACACATTCCTATGTCTTGGCAGTAGTATAAGAAATATGTTTCTATTAATGCTTCATTAATCTTACTTATTGAGCAAGAGTAAATATAAGGATATGAAGAGACTGGGCATGGTTTTTTCATCATGTCAACACTTGAAAGAAGTGAAGAGGAGCATACAAATGAACTTCCTCCAACAGTGCAACCTTGGACATTAGAGTTTGTTGATATTTTCACTAGAAAATTGGAAGGGCTTCTACCAATGAGATCCATCCAACATCAAATAGACTTCATATCAAGAGCTACAATTCCAAATGAAAGAGCCTATGTTATGAGTCCAAATCAAACAAAAGAATTAAGCAAGCAAGTAAATTACTCTCTAATGAATTTATTAAGGAATCCATCTCTCCTTGTGCCATTCTGATTGTGTTAGTTTCCAAGAAGGACACTGATGAATTATGGATGTGCATAAATTCTAAAGCTATTAAAAGGATTACTATCAAGTATAGATTTCCTATTCTTATGATGGATGAGATTCTTGATGAAATTACAAATGCTAAGATTTTTTCTAAAATTAATTTAAAAAGTGGTTATCATCAAATACGAATTATACTAGGAGATGAATGGGAAAAAACCTTTAAGACACCAGATGGCTTGTATGAGTTGTTAGCTATTCCTTTTAAGCTAACCAATGCTCCAGACACATTTATGAGGCTCATGCATGATGTCCTAAGGAATTTTATTGGTGAATGTTGCATTGTTTTCCTTGATGATGTTCTCGTATACAAGTCTAAGTAAGAGGACCATGTACATCATTTGAGGATAATTTGTTCAAGTTACAAGGGGCAAAGTTAGTGATTAGTGCTAAGAAATTCCACTTCATGAAGAAAGAAATTGTCTACCTTGTTATGTTGTCTCTAGGAACCAGGTCAAGATGAAACTAGGTAAGATAAAGGTAATTAACGAATGGCCTTCACTTAAAGATGTAAGAGGGTCTTTTCTTTGATTGAGTGTGTGTGAGAATTTGATTGAATCTCTTGTCTATCCTTCGGAATTTATGCTTCCTTTCAGCTATAATTTTTGTATTTAAGCAAGAATAAAGCTTTCATTTTTTTCTTGTTAAAATTTTTTGTTTTTGTGACATTGAGAGAGCTTAGATTGTAGAATTCATAAGAGCTCCTAATAAACATCTCATCAATTTCAATTAATTTTTAGTACTTTTATATTGAAATATTCATCAAATTTAATATTTCTTGGCCATCTTATGAACCAAACCTTTGGTTTTAGTTGTTCAAAAACTTGTGACCTTTTGGAGTTAAGCTCATTCATTGTGGGGGCTAAGGATGTAATTTTTGAAATTTTTTCTAACACCCCATTTTCAAGAATTATGGTAACTAATAGTAACTAGAATTAAAATGAAATGAACAAATTGATGATTTAAATTATCTTAGAGCCTTGGGAAACATTATTATGACATCATCCTAAGCTTAAATGCTAAAAGTTTTTATTTTTATTTTTACATTTTGAGCTAACTAAGGATTTAGGAAGGATTAATCATTAAAGAAAAATTATCAAAACTAATATTGATCCTTTGGTGATTTCAGATGACTCTAGACAAAATATCTAAGGTTAAAGGTCTTTTTTATAGTAAGGAAAGGAGGCCACTAGGAGGGTATGACCATAGATAAATGGTAGCATGTACAAGGATTAAATCTTAAACATTACATGAATGTTGGACCCATGGAACGATGAGGAGAAATTTTAGATCATCCTTCAAAAGTGTATATATAACAAGAGAAGCACCAACATAATAATCAAGATTAGAAAGTCTATTACCACTAGTGACAACAAAAAGATTCATCTATGGTGGATTTTTGAACAGCTTTATAATTTTGTAAAATTTAAGTTTTATCCAACATTTTTGATGTTTTGTAATACATCAACTCAAATAAAATTTTATAATGTGGTGCTCCAATTTTGCGATGGTAGCCAATCTTTTCTTAGTCATCTCATAATTTTTGTAATGGAACTTTGTTCATTTATATATAACTCATGGACTAGTTCTTAGTCAGTTGTGAAGGTATGATGAAAATTGATATGTCATGTAGTTAAGTTGTTGGGACATGATGAAGAAGAATTTTGTCAAATGTATTAGTTGGCTAAGATATTGTAGATGTTATATTGTAAATGCTATCTCACATCTATGATGTAGTATCCCTATTAGTGCATCTCAGTTAGCTACTACATCATAGATGCTATATCGCATATGCTATATCATAGATGTCATATCACATCTAATATAAATTAGCTTCATTGACATATCCTCATCGATGCCCAATGCATTAAGACATCCTTGTCAATGCAATGATTATATTTGCCTATAAATATGCAAGCATCCACCACGTATTTGACAACATTTAATCAATAGTGTAGCTAAACTCTTATTTCTGTAATCTTAGCAAATAGTCAGAGTGCTCACAACATGGCTTTGGTTCAATTGTATGACATCTTATTCAAGTAGCATTGTACCTAAACACATTCCATGAATGATAATGAGGTCATGATTGATTCATATTCATTACAACCCTTTGACTTAGAATAGATTTATTTTTAATGCAATTTACTTTTGATGTACTTTGTTAATATTTGAATTTCCATGCATGCTAATGAATCGATGAAATTAGTGCAACTAGATTCAAGCATAAACATGTATTCATGTAGTAATCATCTAATCCTAGAAGCATGATTACTTTATTCACCAAGTAGCATAACACTTGATAATTCCAGTAGTGGGTACGTGAGTTTAGGATGTGTATGACAAGTGAAGAACAAACATCCAGAATCCTTAGAATAGTTTAGGATTTAATCCTATTGTTAATTAGATTATATGATTAATTTATATTTTATTATTTAGTTAGTTTAATGATTGCACAACATCATAATCATATGCCTCACTTTTGACTAAACCATATGTGACAAAGCTGCCACTAGTCCAAGTGAGAAGATAGCGACTTGTAATTAATGATTAAAAATTTAGATACAATACTAGTTCCATCCATTAAATTCAACTGGATCACACATATATATTTATGATTCGTATGGTGAGATGTAGGGGATACACATTGCTCATCAATTGGAAAGCTCGAATGACTCTTAAATAGTACACTAAGTTTGAAGTAGTTCAAGCATACAAAAATTTAATTCACAAAAAGAAGAGAAAGTTTCTCCATGACAAACAGGTAAGATTATTGCATTTGATTAAAAGAGAACCACGAAATTTTTGGAAATTTTTCTATTACAAGTAGAAAGTAGAATCTTATTTTCCATTTAATGAGCTTTAAGCTTTCTATAAAAAATTGTATACAAAGAAAATAGAAGTAGATCCAGTGTATAGTTCCAATTTTTGTTTTTATTTATCATTAGAGAGTTTAGTACGAATAAATAGATGAGCATAAAATAAAGCTATTGATGCCTAAGGTTTGTATTCAAAGATACTAAAGTGAAAATGTTCACTAGTATGGGAAGTAGCTTAATCATGCATTAACATTTGGGCTTGAAAGAGAATGGTGCATTAGTAGAGAAGTTGTTTTATTAAAAAAAAGGCAACGAGTCTAATTTAAATAATTATATAATGATTTTCATCAATAGCATCTTTGGGAAACTCTTAGGCACTATTATTGAAAAAAAGATTAAAAATGAGCAGAAGAAAGAAAGAGACATGCCATCTCAAAAGTAGGTTTTAGGAAATGGGACTCTTCTATGGATCATCTACTTACTTTAAAGCATCTCATTGATCAAGATAAATGTTTAGGTAATCATGCATATATTTTCTTTGTTAATGTTTCCAAGGATTATGATTCATTCATTTGAAGTAAGCTATGGTAAATATTACATAATCTTGGAATTCCATTAGATTTATTTTCTGCAATTCAAGCCCTTTATAAGAAAGTGTATATGTACTTATGTGATAGTATTTCAAATGATAATGCTATAATACATAACACTATTGTTGTTAAGTAGGGATGTCCTCTTTCCCCAACTCTAATTGGAATTTTCATTGATAAATTGGAGGCATGGATGCCAAATATTGATAACAAATATTCATTCTTTGTAGATAAGTTCCCTGTTAACACTCTACTATTTGCAGAAGATGTTGCTTTGATCTTGAAATTAATGGAAGGATTATAGTGTATGTTGTAAAATTTAGATAAATTTTGTGCATATTATGGAATGAAAATTAATGTGCACAAAACCAAAGTTATGGCTTGTGGAGTTTGAAATAGGAATTTTAATTTTTAGGTTGGAAATGCAATAGTTGACATGGTCAAACATATAAATATTTGGGCCTTAGATGTTCTAATAATTATATATGGGATAAATGTATCTCTCAAAGAGTGGCAAGTGGGATGAAACCTATGTTTGAACTTAGAAGCATATGCAAGAAAGAACATATTTTAGCATGGGAAACATATAGGTAGCTATCTTGTATGGTTTTCATTCTTAAAGTCCTTTATGGATGTGTAGTTTGGGGTCCTAACATTATAAGTAAATATTAGAAAAAACTAGATAATATGCAAAAAAAAAGAGAAAATATGCACAAACACAATATGATATCATGCTTTTGGAGGCTAATTTGATGTCCTTAAAGATTGAAGCTATCTATCAATTTGTGGCTTATACACATCACCTACTCTATAGTAATGATGATAAATTTTTCAAAAAAATTTTGTATGCATTTCAAGATAAAGGATGGTTTTAGCATGGAAAGATGTGGCTTAGAAAATAGAATATTCTAGAAACTATTTTATATTGCAACCCTAAAGAATGTCAAATAATTATTAGAAGAATTGCTCTACAAAAATTATGGAATGCTTCCAAAGGAAAGAAATAATTTTATTTAGATAATATTAGAGGAGGTATCTTTGAAGAAGTCACTTGATAGCTAATATTCCTTTCTATTTGCACATTCAAATTAGTAGAGCACAACAAGGATCTCACTATTTTAGAATTGAGATAGGTAGATGGTATAACATTTTATGGCAAGAAAGAATTTGTAGATTTTGTGATAGCAACATCATTGAAGATGAAATTCATTTTTTTTGCAATACCAATATATGGATGAATTTCAAATAAAATGGAGTATCACACCCAATACCTTGCTAAGTAATTTAAGATACAACAAAGAACACTTGGCAACTTTGTAAATGATATATTTAAGGTTCATACTTTGTATATTTCATTTGTCTAATAGATCCTATTAGGTCTCCTTAGATGAAATAAAATTTAGTGTTAGTTTCAATTATATATATATATAAAGGAATTTATAGGTTTTTATTTTCTCTTGGAAGCTCAATATTTGGACAAGGTAACAAGTTTGATGAAAATCAAACCTACTCTTGCATCCTCTCGATCCAATGTTTGTTTAATGTACCTTTGTACTATTATTTATGCTAAAGATTTATGTTTAGTATAAGGACCATGCTATGGAAAGCTCATAATTTTTTTCTCAACTTTTACAACATATTTTGCAATATATTTTATGACAACATATTAGGACATGGTATGCTTTAAATCTGAATTTACCCTTCACATTTGAAGTAAGAACATGTCTTGAATATTAACAATTGAATCATTTCTTTAGGAATAAAAATATTTCATTATTATTCTTTGGATCTTTAGAAAGGCTTAATTCTCAAGATAATGGCCAAGGAACATTATACCTTGAAATGAAAGAAAGGAAAGATCAATCTTGAAAGACATTTTATACAAATATATAGAAAATCATACAAAATAATGAAACATTGAGGAAACATTAAGGGAATAATAATTACATGAAAATATGATATCTACAAAATTTTCTACCATTACGTTTTCTCAAGTATGTACCTAGTTTGCATATGGTGTATTGTTGAACAAGATTATGCAACTCAAAATAATCAGTTTCAAGATTCATACTGTTGGCACATTTGACCATTTCATGGAACAGCTTCACTCTTTCTATGATACAATGCAGGACTACATGGCACCGTCTTAAGTGCAGGAAACTGGTTCCGAAGTTGAGGCTTCTTGTTGAATTTTATTTTTCTTAATGTTGACAAACTACAATCATTATCATTAATAATTTCAAACTACTACGGGCAAAAATCCCATACCAAATTCCAGACTAGGATATTATACAAATTCAAATCATTTACCCCAAAAATTCTGTTGAACACTTGCTGCACAAACTCCATTTCTCTAATTTTTCTTCCTACATGGCGACAAGCTGTTGGCGATGAAGCCATTGCAAGCCACCGACTATGATGACGACGACGACGATGCTGGATATATCCTTAGACGATGTTAAGGTTGAAAGTGTTGAGACTACTCCTACACCTCCATTGCCTATTTCATGGTCTCTGCATCCATTGGAGAACGAGAAATTTGTCGGCATCCTAGCGCCTCCGTCATGTCCACCTTTGCCGTGGTCATCGCCGTCTACATCTCGGTGCCACATGTGATTATTAATAGCATCACATAAGTCTGAATCAAATCATCTTGTAAAACCTCCATTATTGACAAACCCTAGCGTAAAGGCAAATTCAACCCAAAAATGGACAATGATATCGTGCCCTAATCCAGCTAAATCATGAGATTGCCACAGTATTTTCGGAGCATGGATTGGACATGAGTAGCAATGGTGGAGGCTTTTGGCAATGTTGACGACAAATGGCAGAGAGTTGCAGGTGGTGAAGGTAAGCATGTGCACAAGTTTAAGAAACAAAAGTCATGTGTGCGAGATCTATAATGACAATGTCGGCCTCAGAATGCAGTTCTGTGTCCTTTTGCAGGCTGCTAGTTTTGGCAGAGCCACCAAGAATGGTTGTGATGGTGTAATCATTGGGGTTTATCCACGCTTGCTACATCCAGCAAAAAATGATGAAACCCTTGCTCACGCAGTTGTTGGAAACATAATAGGAGATTAGGGAAGTGCAGGATACAATGTCTGGTTGAAGAATTTCATGAAAAACTTGGAGTGTGGATGAGCTTGTTGCACAGAGATTTGTCTAGGGGAATATTCGGAGCTGCCTTCATGTGTGAGTGGATGTAGCGGCCATAGACCAAGGCTCTATTTCTTGTGCAGCATTGCAACAGGCGTAAGTAAGTGGAATTGTCGATGTGCTGTGTGCTTTGCAATATTTTGATGGCATTGTGCAACCTTCCATTGTTGTAGAGATTTCTGATTTGTGTGTTCCTGTCCTCCAAAACTAGACCGCTGCATAGCCTCTACATAAGCCATCGATGGGCCTGCCTCTTCTGCATTAGCCCTCACATGATTTTTCTTGCATCACTACACAAACTACATAACGGAAAGAAATGCTATGTGTTAACACTATAAACTATATACTATCTACATGACATGACACTCGCTTTGTGTTGAAAACATGAGAGTGCAACTCCATTTATGCATTCAGTTGTTCACACTTACATATATATTTATATATTAACCCATCCATGTATGCAACAACTCCATGGTTACTACCTCTATTACTATGATTTAAATAAAATATTTTATGATTTAAAAAGGAAAAGAAAGTTATGGGATATTTTTCTAACATCCTATATGAAGGGGACATTTGGCTATTATCCTTTTTATTCCTATGGAAGTTGTAACTTCCTATGATAGTTACAACTATGATATCTGTAACTAATTTTAATTTTTTTT
>MNCI01030691.1:144053-167599 GCA_015680685.1 Gnetum montanum | reverse complement strand
AAAAAGGACAATTAATGAGAGATATGTCTAACAAAATAGTGAAGCTTGAAAAAGCCTTGGTAAGAGTTAATATTAAGGAAGGAAAAATAGAAAGCATAAACATCAAGACACTAAGTTAGCAGAAAATGAGGATGAAAGTGACCTTATTATGTCCAACTTTACTGATATTGAATGTGATAATGAGTTATCTAGTGTTCATTATGCAAGTAAATCATCTAGCAATAGTGATACTTCTTCTCTATCAAGTTCTGAAGAGGATATGTCATGAGATGAAGAATGTAATAACAATGAGGAAAATGGATATAATCTCCAATCAAAAGAGAGGTTAACTACTTCTAGACCCCCAAATGTTATTACTGATCCATCTACTAAGAGAAAAGCTTTTGAGCCAAATAGAAGAGATAAGTGTAATGATGGAAAACGTCAGTCACTGGAAATACCGAGGAGAGATCCGTGTACATAGTTTTAACCCCAGATCCGTGCAAGGGCTATGCTGGAGAAAACGAATCTGAGGTGCCCTGAACAGTCTTGTCGATCAGACAGGGACTTACTTATCAGTAAACTATCGTGTATCGAGGTAATATATGTTTTATATGTATTTTGCAAAACAAATTAATTTTGTGAATCGTAGGAGTAGAAAACCATGTAAAGAATTTAAAATGACAATAATGTCAACGCGACAAGAAAGATCAGACTCAGGGAAAATACGTAATTCCAAGATCTATGATTTGACTGAAAGAAGCTGAATATATTGCATGCGACCTTTTTTTTGGCAGACTTTATTTTTCTTTGTGCGAAGCATGCACGAAACGACAAGAAAACTATTTAATAGGGAATACAGAATGAAGGTTGATCTACCTCGTAAGCCAAAAGTGGGATACAAGGAAGGTCAAGCTTGGAGACAAGATGTCTACTGATCAACTATTTCTGATCAATAAATGTTGTCAATCGTACCAGATGATCTTTCAACCTCTGATCTGCTCTTTTCACCTTTTCTAATCTTTTCTTGAAAGTTGCTAATGATCGCCAATGAAGAGGATAATCTTTCTGCCAAGAAGACTAATTGCTCTTAATGCCAATGCTAAAAAAAATTCCTTATGTTCTCAAAAAAGGAAGATGGAAGATCCCCTCTCTCTCTCTCTCTCTCTCTTTTTTCTTCGTCAACTGGAGTATTTATAAGTCCAGCATTACATAGAAAGACACCATCTTGATGACACGTGTCTCAAACTTTCAAAACACCATTGACTTGATAATTTTTATGTTAAAGCTGGTCATGCTGCATTATGTCTTGGGGGCACAGTGCACTGTAAACCACCCTTGCTAAAATCACCTCATGATTACATTGTGATACGCTGACGAGTGTATTACCACCATGTATGGATAGCCAGCTTTACATTTTATTATGCTTATTTACGCTGAGTAGCGTAGTAGAGCGTAATGTGATGAACTTCATATGTATTACACTTATTTACATTGCATAGTGTAATAAAGTGTAAAAGGGTCAACTTTACAATGGCTTACGCTTGTTTACACTGCGTAGTGTAATAAAGCGTAAAGTGACTAGTCTACAAAAAGAAGTTAGAGTGCCATACTTCTTTTGACTTTGACTTTGATCTCTTCGAGGTTCGTTACGCTGCTCTGCGTAATGAAGCGTAAAAAAGTTTTGAACAAAAGACTTGGTGGAATATGCGACAAGTTGAAGACCGCTGGTTAGGTCTTAAACTTGCCACATTTGCCGAGGTTCCAGATTCCTGCCAACTCCATTGCTACAATAAGCTACCTTCTGACATTGCGTTACATTGTATAGAATTACGCTAAGAGACATGATGCTATGTTGCGTAATGTAGCGTAAAGAACAAAAACAAAGTTAGGAATTTTAAGAGACTTGGAGACTTGGTGTTGCGACCCCCTTTTGCCTTGTTCTGTCTTCTAGATTTTTTGCTTTGGACTGCATAATGCTACAAGCTCTTGCCTGAATCGCGAACCTTTGCCCTAAGACTTGATGCTACGCGCCTCTCTATCTTGTTCTGCCTTCCTGATTTCTGCTGCAAGCCTTTGCTCGAATTGTGAATCTTCGCCTTAGGCCGATCCGTAATTTTCACGATGTTTCAATGGCCCCTCTTTATTGACGTTTAGAGGGATTGCCCGAAAGACGTCGACAAAGAATACGAAACACCAGATGGGTAAAAGTACCAGCAATGTTCGTCGATGGTTACCCAGGTGTTGCCCTGTCAATGTAGAAGTGCAGGAGTGGGGAAAACTGGAGATAAAATGGTATGGGGGGAATTCTTGTAGAGGCAAGAGGAGACAGGTTCGGGGAAGACTCAAGTGGGTGAGTATAGCTTTTCGTGAATAAATCATTAAGTATTCTCCTACAATTGCATTTGTGAGGAGTTATACTATCATACTGTAGATGAAGGGGCTTGCATGGGCGAGTTGTGTTACGCCTGCATGGCCTAGAGGAGTTGTTTTACATCCATTTTGCTTAATCCCATTTTTTTAGGTGCTCCATTAGGCAAGTTGTGTTATGCCAGTTTATGGGCTTAATTGTAATACAAGTGCGAAAGGCTTAGGTTGCGTATTCACATCTTGTACAAGGAAAGCGAATAGAATGGCCAAGGAGGGGAATAGGAACAAGATGTTGGATTATGAGGAAGACAATGTCACACTTCTCAGTAGACAAGCTAACTTGAGCAACCATCTTAGAACGCCTTCTGTACTCTACTGTTCTGGTGAACGTACTTTGGACAATGCCCTTGTAACCTGCAAATGTAAAAGAAAATAGAGGATACCATTGATCGGCCAAGTCACCGGAGAGGTTGTTGAAACAAGCACCATCTGAGGTGAGAAGGAGTGGATGAGCCATGGATAAGGAACCGTAGCAAGAGGCTAGGGTCCCAATGTTGATGCTTGGCCCAGTAAGTCACTGTCAACAATCAGACTCATCGCACCCAACTGGTTATGCAAAGAACCATATAGGTGAATTTGTGAAGCCAGAGTCTGATAATGATCATGATAGCGATGATGAACAATGATGATCGTTGCTAGTTTAGCATTGTGACGGATGTGTACAAAAAGTGTCATTTTTACATTGTAGTGAATGATCGTTGCCAGTTTAGTGTCATGGCGGACGCGTTCGGAGAATGCCAGTTTTATGTCATAGCAGACGGTCGTTGCTAGTTTGATGTTAACACTGAATGTGCAACTAGATGTAATACCGCTTCAGGTATATGTGGTTCACTGGATTTGATAGCTCGTTTCCATTGATTTCTGCTAACTTGAATGCGCCATTGCCATACGCGCCGACTACCAAGAAAGGGCCTTCCCAGTTTGCAGAGAATTTGCCTACTGGTTCACAAACAGCCTTGAGAACTCGATCTCCCTTCTTGATCGGACGTTGCTGAAGATTATGACGGTGCTTCTTCCTCTGCTTATCTTGATACTTTTCGATGGTATCAAGTCTCTGTATTTGCTTCTCCTCTACTGAGTCTAAATCCATGATCCGAGACTCGGTGTGTTGAGCTTCATTTATAATCATGGAGAGGACCATCTGCAGAGAAGGAACTTGTAATTCGAGAGGTAGCACCACCTCAGATCCATAGACTAGGCTATAGGACGTACTATCTGTAGTTGTTCTGCATGTTGTACGATATGCCCATAACACATAGAGGATCTTTTCATGCCATCGTCTTTTGTTACTGCTGAGCATTTTCTTGAGCAAATTGATAATGACCTTATTCATTGCTTTAGCTTGACCATTTGCTTGCGGGTAATAAGATGAGGAAAAAGATTGTTTAATACCAAGGTTATCACAAAAAGATTTGGTTTCCACACTACTGAATTGTGGCCCATTGTTAGTCACAATAGTCATCAGGAGGCCAAATCTAGTTACGATGTTGTCTAGGATAAAATGGCAGACCTGTTGGGATGTGATCTTCCGCAAAGGGATGGCCTCAACCAACTTCGTGAAATATTCAGTAGCGGTGATTATGAAGCTATGTCCTGCAGAAGATTTTGGTGTGATGAGCCCTATGATGTCTAATCCCCATCGTTGGAAGGGCCATGTAATCTACGACATGTGTAATTCTGTAGGCAACACGTGTATAAGGTTCGCATAACGCTGACACGTGTCACATGTTTTAACCTTAGTAAGATAGTCTTTTTCCATATATGGCCAATAATAGCCTAAGCGATGGATTTTAGCGGCCATGGCCCGGGGGGCTACCTGTCCTCCACACAATCCCTCGTGAACCTTGCTGACTATACGCTGTGCTTGGTCTTTGTTAACACAAGTAAGCAATACTCCATCGAAAGAGAGTCTACAAAGAGTACTATCTCTGATGATGACGTATCACCTGGCTCGTTTGCGGATTACATCTTTTTGTGCATGCGTTAGCTCATGTGGTGGTTCACCATGTAGAAGGTAAGTTTTAATGTTATCATACCATTTTGGCGTTCCATCTGTGAGTAATGAAGATATTTGTGCAGTCTGAATGACAGGATCTGCACACTCTATCATTAAGGCAGGACAAGTGTCAAATAGGTGCGGTGGCACATTCAGTACTAGTGTAGCCAGTGCATCGGCTAACGTGTTGTCACTTTGAGGTATGTGTTGGGCGTCGGTTGCTGTGAACTGTTTCAGAAGATCTTTAGCCATATCGTAGTAGGGCTGTAAATGTGCAGCCTTGTAGGCATAGACTCCTGTGATTTGATTTATCACGAGCATCAAATCGCCCTTAATTTCCAGGTGTTGAACGTTTGGCTCTCTAGCTGTTAATAATCCCTTGAGGAGCCCCTCGTACTCTGCCATGTTGTTCGTACAGGGGAAAGTCAAGCGGTAAGCGTACAGACGCACATCCTCAGATGATAGCGTAATGACCACGGTGGCACTGCCACCTCTAGCGGTTGAAGCTCTATCGAAATGTAACCTTGCTTCGAGGTCTATCAAAATAGGGCTTAGACAATGCACATATTCAGTGGGAAATTCAAGCTCTATCGTCACCTGACTGTCAATATGTGATGTCATTCGTTGGTCAGCTATCGCTTGGCCTTTCATAGAAGATTAACTAATATAGTGTAGGTCGAATTCTGTCGTGATAGCTTTCCAACGAGCTATCCTACTACTTTCGTATAATTTGTGTGTAATAGCTCTAAGGATGTTATTTTTACAGATTATGTTCACTTTGCTATGGAAGAGATAGTGTCTTCACTTTTTGAGTGCAAATACTAACGCTAAGAAATTACACTCCACTTCATTATACCTCGTTTCATACGCACATAGCGCATGACTGAAGTAGTAGATGGGTACTTCTGACCCATCACTCCTCTTTTGACAGAGTAACGTAGCTAGGGACACGTTTGAGGTTGCGAGGTAAATGTAGAATGGCTGATCCCTTTGCGGCAGGAACACCGTTGGCAAGCGTTGAAGCTATTGTTTCAAGCTGTCAAATGCATGCTGACAATTGTCGGTCCACTGAAAATTGACTCCTTTCTTGAGCAGATGCTGCATAGGATGTAATTTTTCTGTTAATCTTGAGATGAACCACCTTATAAACTGTAGTCACCCTTGCAACCCACGTAATTGTTTGAGATTTGTAGGAGGCGTCAATTCAACTATGGCTTTGACTTTGTCAGGGTCTACTCGTATGCCAGTTTCCGACACTACAAACCCCAACATGCGTCCATTTTTAACTCCGAATACGCACTTCTTTGGGTTGAGCTGGAGGTTGTACTTAGAGCATCTTTTAAGGACTAACTCTAGGTCCTCTGAATGATCTTTCGACCTTACAGACTTAATAGCTATATCGTTGACATAGTCATTCAATCTTCCTAAGAGATAATCACTAAAGATGTACATCATAGCTCGTTGATACATAGCTCCAGCATTTTTTAACCCAAAAGGCATCATAGTGTAACAAAAGGTATCCCAGGGTGTCATGAATGTTGTGGTCAACTGGTGTTATGGGTTGATGCGAATCTGATTATAGCCTGAAAAACCATCCATGAAGGATAAAAGCGCATGTTTAGTGGTTGTATCCACTAGTTGGTTGATACTCGGTAGTGGAAAGTTATCCTTAATTGTGGCTTTGTTCAGGTCTCGGAAGTCTATGCAGATGCGTATTCCTCCAGTCTTCTTAGGAACAACTACAATGTTAGATACCTAGTCTGAGTAATCGACCACGTGGATATAACCAGCCTGGTATAGTTTGGTGATCTCATCACGCACTGCTAGAGCAATTTATGGCTTAATTTTCAGTGCTTTTTGTCTAATTGCTTTAATACGCGGGTCTAGAATTATGTGATCTTTTATTAACCTTGGGTCTAGTCCCGACATATCTTCATATGACCATGCAAATATTGTGACATTATTCTGGAGTACCTATTTTATATTGTCATGTGCCTTTTGGTCTAGTAAAGAACTAACCTTAAGAGTTTTGTTCTCACCCCTATGTGTAACCATGGAGACCTCATTGAGGGGGTCTTTGGTTACATCTCCAGCCTCCATGTCTAGCATGCGCATTGATTGCTCTAGCCAGTCTGGAGATGTTTCCGATGTGGCTATAGTTACGTCATTGAAGAACAGGTTAGTTTCTACTAGTGTGTGGTCAAATTGTCTAACGATTCCCCCATGTGAGCCTGTTAAGACTAGGGGTGCAGATAAAGTTGTGTCCATTTGCCAACTGCCCTGCAAAATTGCCAAATATGAAAATGTTAAGTTGATTGTTGCAAGTATTAGCATATGACGCTTGTTAGTAATTTTAAAAGAAAAAAGTATGATGTGCCATTACCGAGTGTGAAGAGCTAACTGAATTTTGAATACTGTGAATAGCCTATAATTAATGTGACCTGATTACGAGGTGATAAGGTGTAGTATTTTAAGGTCATTTCAGATAGTAATCTATGCGATATTTGCCACATTAATGCCCTGATCTTCGGGTTTCATCTCATGCTGATACTAGCGTTTAAGAAAGTCCCGCTTTAATCGGGCATCAAGTCAGTTAGTTTTTTCATGTTATAAGTAAATGATTCATATCGAAAATAGGCTGTTGGCTATTGAGAATTCGAATTCAGCTATTGCAGAGAGAAAGAAAGAGCAAAAGATAGCAGTGCATTTATTTGTGAAGGTTTACAGAGTTGTAACTATGACACCGAAGGTGAGAGGAAAGAATGCCAAATTGGAAAAAATTGATGAAGTATAGGGGAGTCTGTAACGTGCTTTGTACGCCTTGGTCGAAGTAAGAGATGTTACCCCTCTGAATCGGTAGGCCATCTCTCACTTATTCACATTGCTTTTGCTGATTTTTTTATCCTTTTGTGTTATCTACGTAATCTAGAGTTTTGGGACATAGACCTTGTATTAAAATAAGGGTTTAGATAGCATAATATCTGTAGTATTATGCTCGAATGGTGCGTGGTATTGCATCCATCGCTATTGTCTGAGACAAACCTTGCACTGTTGCAAGGGTTTAAGTGATTTCAGTTGTATAGTTAAAGCGTAATCTGTAGTTTTCCTAAGCATGCAATGAAATCTAGATTTGGATTTTCATCTGATGGTAGCATGTTTATGTTTTGTACAGTATAATGGTAAAGTCTGTTCTGATTGTTTTGGATATAGTTGGGGTTTTGTGTTATATAAGCCCTCCTGTAGCCAATGTTCCTCCCCCTCAAACTTGCCTACAGGGGAAGGCCATATGGTTCCGGAAGGGTGCATGGGAGTTCTTGCAGTTCTTGCTGCGTAACTACAACATCATCATTTGGTCGCATTTGTTGGGCGATGTGGCTACAACCATTTTGAAAAATTTGTTAGTCGATTCTACACAGGGCATTTTGGCTTTCCTGATGGACGGTGCTATCGACACTAGCCGACCTCAAGACTGTGAACTGAGCGCCAAAGGATTGAGGTGTTTATGTTGGATCTGGGGGATGCCTAGATTTAGCTGTTATCATGCCTACAACACTTTGTTTGTAGCCCATCATGTCTCAACCTACTTTCATAATCCACTAGGCACGATGTATTACTCATGCGGGTAAGTCGTTTTATTTGTGGTGATGTTAACATGTTTTCTAATGTTTAAACTTGTAAAGTGTGAGATAGTGATGCGTTATATGATATAGGTTTTTCATCAACAAAAATGGATTAGTGGGCAACAATGATACATTGGCCCTGACCGGAAGGGCGATAAATGAGTTTACCTCTACTTGCAACGTGCACATCGGTGTTATGGGGCAATTGGCTTTTGAGATTCCTGAATACCCCACTCGTTACTCCGATTCTTTTAGGAATTGTGAAAGCCTCGGATGGTTACATGAGGAATGGACTCTGAACCCTCCCCTCACTCTCGCGAATGTGCAAAGGCCACTTCCTCCATTTCCTTTGCCATTCGGGCCTGGTAAGGTTTGCTGTAACGATTAACTATAGGATATTATTGTTCAAAATGCTGTTTAACCTTGTCTTTGCTGTCTTGACTTGTGTTATCAGTTCTTGCGAGGCGAACACTCTCCTCTTCCGTTATGATGATATAAAGGAAGCACAGCGCTGGCTCAGCCATGCAGCGGCCCCAGCTATGTTGGTTACTAAGCTACGGGAGGCGAGGTTGATGCATCTATTTCTGGCGGTAACCCTCGATGTCTCCGCAAGTGAAATGTTAACCCTGGTTAACTCCTTCAGCGAGGGAGCTCAGCATTTTTGCACTCATGTGCGTAACGTGCGTTTATATTTTGACATTGATGATTAGTTGTTTACTGACCTTTTCGGTGTCCTCTCCGATGGCCTTCCCATAGAGGAAAAGTTGAGGAGGAGCCTCTAATGTCAGGAAGTGCTGGAGGAGTGGTTGGGGACTAAGAAGGACATGAAGGGGATTCCTTGTGAAACAATCGAGTTGGAGGTTACCAAGACTATCTATCCCCTTGTTCGAGCCTGGGCCTTCCCCAGAACACTCTCACAGGGGAAGTTCTTCACCATAGAACAGGCCCATATCATGCGAGAGGTGATAGAGGAAGGGACCCAATTTGACTAGGCAAGATATTTTGCCGAAGGGTTACGCACTGAGATGATCAGGCTCCACCAAAAGCTTGAATCCCATTTCAGTGTGCACTTCACCTTTTTCATAGCTTGCCTCTGGCATTTTGCCAAATTTCTGGTAGTCCAGAGGAATGGGGTCTGGACGCAACAAGACCAAGACCAGTTATCCAGACCTTGGATCTCTCACATCTTCGGCACTACCCGGTCGCAGGATCCTCCAGAGGAAATTGGGGAGTCATTTTCTATAATGACTAGGAATGTGGTGGCACCTCGAACATGGGGTCCAGACAGCGTAGGTGGGGCGCTTCCCTCTTACATCAGTGATGCATCATGGGGGAAGTGCCTAGCTGCAGAAATTGTTGATACTTCGATTCAGTGTAAGAAGTCTTGTCTAATCGAGATGCTTGTGGAGCCAATAAGTGGCATAGGCAGACCTGTACAGGTCAGATTTCAGCGAAGTAAACCTCTGACCGGTAATTAAAAGAATGTAGTACAAGTTATAGCCATTATTGTATTACGCAAGTTATTTAAGATGTTCTGAATTTTTTAAGTGTATTATGCAGCAGGAACAGGGAGATCTATAGAGCAGTTGACCCTTGAAACAGGGGCTGTGGTATTGCGGCATGGTGAAGGGGCCCCAGTCTTGGAAAAGGAGGACCTAGTTATCAGGGAGAGCGACGCACAGACCCTTGTGCATGAAGAGAGAGTGGAAGTGGAGAATGTTGACGCACTTCCAACCGGGACAGGAAGAGGTAATCAGTCTGTTAAAGTGTTAAAGCTTTTGAGAGAGTCTGTTATTAGCAAAAAATTTTGACTTAATTATACCACAGATGAACAAACTGATCCCTCGTCCACTATTGTAAGCAGAGTGTGGGAAAAATTTCCTGATAAATTTTCCTTTATGGAAGGGATCGTTAGTGATATGATCGAGCGCTTAGAACGCGTCGATCCTAGGGCTAGTATGTTGCAACTATCATATGCTTATTTTATTATGAGATTACAGTGCTTAATTATTTCTAATCTATTATTTGTCATTAGGATCTCGCCTTCGCTGGGACCCAACAGAGCCCATTGAGTTGGACACTATCGAACCCTCATCGGAGGCAACGGTTGTGCCACGCAACATTTACGAACAGATGCGTAAATGTGTGTTATGCTTGACCCGCTCCGTGTGGGAAAGCAAGAATGTCAATGATGACCTCTAGAAGAAGTTGCAGAGGTCAGAGAAGGGAAGGGTGTCTCTGACCAAAGAGGTCGGAGACTTAAGATCGCGATGTGAGTTCCTGCAGGCTCAAGGGATGGGTCAAGAGAATTGGCAGACAGCTGTTATTGACTACGCTCACTACTGGACCATGGTCAGAAACAACATCCAAACTAGCCACAAATTAGTTGAGTAGAGGATGCAGATGGACCTCCTGGCCTAGAAGAACCAGTACTGGAAGGAATTTTGTGCAAGGATTCAAGAGTGGGGACAGATGCAGAAGGATCATAAGCATCTATATAAGCGAGAAAGTATCATTGATCGTCAGCATTATCATGATTCTACTGTCGAAGCTCAATCCTTGCAACTTTTCCTTGATGTCATTGGTGCGTCTGAGGCCTTCGAGAAGTTTGAAGAGTAGGTGACTATGAGTGCATCTCCGAAAAGAGAGATTACTCTTCCTGGGGGAGAAACTACAGTCCCTACCTTCTTCCCCAAACCACCCCGATGGACTAGTATTGAGAAGGGGAAGGTCAAGGCCAGAACTATTCTAGGGGATGGAGTTTGGGCTGAACTGACCGAGGACAAGATTATGCGACGTCTATGGGTCGGTTTAGATCAACTCCCCTTTACTATTGATGCAAGACCATCGCGAGTGAGTCTTAGTGTTATTGAATTTTCTAAGTTATTCTAACTAGCTACCATGGCTTTTACTGATATACTTATTATGAGTAGTTACAGGAAGTGAACGAAGTGGGTGAACAAAATGAGGTGGGTTCTCAGGAGGAAGAATGTGACGGTGTAGATTGGCACCCTGGCAAGCAAGCTCTGGTAGAAGAACCTTGTGAAGATGACATTCTTCATGAAGGCATTCCTCCTAGAGGGGATGGCCCGTATGAAGACGATTTGCTAGTTGTGGAAGCTGAGTTAGGCGATATTGGAGACAGCGGGGCTAGAGGAGATGCATAATTATAATTACGCATGATTTTATTTATGAGATGAAACAAAGATAATATGAGTTCTGATGTGATTAATCCTGAAAATTTTTATAATATAAGTTTTTTGCCATTTTTATGTTTCTATTTATGCAAAGCATAAATAAAATTGTTGACGACTATGGGTAGATATGATTACTGTGAAAGTTGGATAAAATTTCTAGTTGAAGGCCATTTTGGGCAGATATATCATGCTTGCGTAAAATGTAGATGAAATGTCTAATTTAGGACCCTTTCGGGCTACTGAATAATTCTTGCGTAGAGAAATGATGAATGAACTGGTAGTTTAAGGCCATTTCAGGCCATTATATAGTGCTTGCGTAAAATGTAAATGAGATGTCTAGTTTAGGGCCATTTCGGGCCTTCGCTAGTTTTAAGCCATCGCGGGCCATGACTAGTTTTAGGCCGTTACGGGCCAGAATCATATGTGGCATAATGCAGTAAGAGCGTAAATGTATATTCGTATGTGCGTAAATGTAACGAATAAAACTGGAAAACATAAATGACATAAACCAGAAAACTGAAATGGCATAACTAATGGAAAGAATAAAGATGTGTATAAGAATAATAAATAACTAGTAGACAACACTGGCAAGCGTAAATGGCAGGACTGACGAAGATGTAAAGATGCGCATAAATATCATGTAAGTCAACCGCTAAATCACAACTATTTTTTTAATAGCTTTTACGTTGAGTGGTGCATAAGGGTGAGGAGATTTATGGCCTGACTCCTTCACATCATTCTCCTCTCCCTGAAATGGTATTTTGGCCTAGGCTAGACTGCCATTAGTCGTTGCTTCGGCTTGTTTGAGAATTTGGATAGGGGTTTGATTTTTGGGAACTTCGATTTCTGAACCCTGTTCGTCCTCGAAGTTGTTAACAGTCTGAGGAGTTATCTTAGCACCATGAATCACTACCTCTCCCCCTGCATAAGGTAGATGTATCTCTTGATGTATCAGTGATGAAACTGCCCTTAGTTAAGCTAGCCAGGACCTCCCTAAAATCAGATTGAAGTCGAGCATCTTCTCGATGACGATAAATGTGGCATCTGTTGGGAACTGGTCTCCTGCCAAAAAATCGATATGCACCATCCCTTTGACTTGAACTCATGCCCCGTTGAACGACTTTAGGCATGATGTCGTTGTAGGACTGATCTGGTCGACCAGGCCCAGCTTATCCACTATAGGATAAGGGATGACATTCGTAGTCGCACCATCGTCAACATGCACCCTCCAGATCCAGTGTTGACCAACCCGGATGGTGATGAACATGGGTTTTGTTTTCACTCAACCTTTCTCAAGATCATCTTTGATGGATTCATCATGAAAGGTCAACGGGATAGGTTTAGGTTGTTCAGCGTTGGGGGAAAACATGACAGCATGTATCGCTTCCTCTTCTGCTGGTAAGCTTTCATCCACAACTATGGATGCCAGCATATAGACCATAGCCTCACGGTGTTTTTGAGATGTCATAAGCAAGTCATAGAGGCTCAATGTTGTGTTCTTCTATTTTAGAGCCTGCTTGACTTGCGTAAATATGTCAAGGAGGTCCCGCTCTCGGCTAGGTTGTTTGTCCCCTCTTTCCTCTTCCATTCATCCCAAGAGACAAATCTCTCGAGGTGGAATGGTGTCGGTTGGAGGGTTATGAGTCTTTCTGCGGAGGGGAGATGAGTGTGTTTCTGTATGTTTATTTTTTCTAGTAAGTGAAGGTAAAGGTATAGAAGCAAGGGGTCTGGTCTTGGCAAACCCCAACATAAAACGGTCTTTGGTTGTGTTAATTGGCACATCTTCTCCCATTTTTTCGCTAGGTAGAGGTTGATGGTTATGATTATGGATTTGCCCCTGCGTAAAAGGGGCAACTAGTGGTTTCTGTACTCTAAGGATAAAGGGTGCCTTAGGGGTGGGCGCAGACATGGCTGCGGCTTTACTAGTTAATGTGAGAATTAGTCATAGTTTGAGAAGGTGCCTGAATAACAAAGGGTGGCCTCGAGACACTGCCAGCTGACATTGAGGAACCTACCCCCTGGAGTGCACTGGTAGGTACACGCAACACAAAAGGCTACTTAGGTGGTACCCTACCCTCATCGTCCGTACTTACCACGTTGATGGTGTACTTTGCATTGTTTGGGTTTAACGGGTCTTTGTACACATGCATTGCCTGGTTTTTGGGACATGTTGGACTATTGCTGTCTAACGTCAAAGAATCGTTGTCAGTCATGCATTGAATATCGTCCTTCAATGCCTAGTAGTAATCGGTGTTGTGACCACACAACTGGTGGTAGTCACAGAAACGGTCCAGCCTGAAAGATTTAGGAACTGGCGGTTCGTTGGGTAGAGCTACAGAAGGGTTTTTCAGCAATTCACAATGACACCTGTGATGCTTCAGAGCTTCTTCGGATATTCTTTTGTTTTGAATATATCCTGCTCCTAATAATTATCTCAGTAGTTCCGAATGCTTTATAGGCAGGGCTGTATACCTTGAGTGATCTTTACGCTCAAAGTTTGCTTTTGACTGTGAGGCCTGTTTAGGGGTGTGTGCCTCTTGGCCGGTGCTGCTTGCAGTAGCCATAGTTTCGGCAGGTATTGTGGGTGCCTTCTTGTTGTTTTTCTTTTTGGCACCCTCAGCCAGCGCAGCTACTATCATTGTTGCTACTTTACCCTTGTTTTTACCCTTACTATTGGCATTTTTATAGGCCACATATGCTGGGTCTTTGCTAGCCTATGTAGCATCTTAGATGCTCTTAGTTTGCGTGAAGGCTTGACTCAGGGAACGAGGGGCAAGGTAGTATAGTTTTGACTTGATGAAGTTGTTAACTGCTCCTTTGAAAATAGCCAACAAGTGGGCTTCTGCGATAGGCTCATGGATTTCATTCAGAGTAGCACTCCATCGTTGTATAAACTTCTGGACTGGCTCGAGTGGATCTTGCTTCACCCCCATAAGTTGATCTAGTGTGACGTCTGGCTTTAAGTTGTATTTAAAGCAGGTCACAAATTGTGTTAAAAGCTCTTCCAAGGTTGAGATGGAAGAGCAAGGGAGTGCCCAATACTAGTCCAATGCCTAACCTATCAGAGACATTGCATAGACTTGGATGATTGTATGCGGCCATTGTTGTAGCAGTAAGGATTCAGACCTAAAGGTGACCAGGTGAGCATTAGGATCACCTTCCTCATTATACTTAGTAAAATGGGGCAGAGACATCCCTAGAGGCAACGACAACATGGGGATTGCTGGACTGATGGGATCATCATGGTAAAAATCCATGATTTGTATTGTATCCGAACCAGTAGCCTTAAGGGGCCTAACTTCCGCAGTAAGAGTCTGAATAAGCAAGAAATCTTGATCCAGACTTGTTGGTGACGAAGTTGGTGTTGTAGGTATAGGAGGTTGGGTAGGTAGAGTAGTACTGGTCAATGGAAGGGGAGCGATGGTTTGGCCTACAGACAGCATGACGGGGGCTGTCCCCATGGAGGGAGCTACCTGTGGAACCCACCACCCAGCAGGCTGTGCAAAAAAATTGGTCGTCGCCGGATGCGTAGGATGAAGGGTGTAAAGATGTTATGCAGTTATCTGCGGGACATGCGTGGTAGATGCAACCAAGGGTTGTGCACCATGGAGTGCAGATTGATTGGTTTGTACAATAGGTGGGGTCCATTGACCAGCTGTAGGTTGTTGAACAGATCATTGCGATTGAATGGTGGTTGCAATCTATTGCCCTGCAATGGGCTGCGACGAGAAGGTTTGTACCAGATTTTTCACTGGATGGGTTATAGGTGTGGTATGGACCTCCACTTGGAGAATGAAATGAGGGGCAGTGGATGCAGGTATCACCGATAGAATTCTGATTACACGTGGTGAAGGGATTACTCCCATGTTATTTTGGGAGGGTATTTGTACCTACAAGATTGATGATTGCACAGTGGCTTGTGGGACAGTTGGAATGGGAATGTGCATTTGGGTGGTGGGGATTGGATTGAGATGGGAAGCTTCTCTAGTGAGAGGATGAAATAGGGGATTCACATATGTATGGGGGCTAAGGGTATGGTATGAATCCACATGTTCGGATTGAGCTACAAATTCGTCCTCCTCCTCCTCATTTTGAGGCTCTAGAATAGACTGTGTAGTCTGATTCTTAGCCATAATTAGTTGAGACAAGAGTTCATGGTAATGATCGGTAAGGGGTATGAAGTCATATGCTGTAGGGGTGAAGTCTTGACCCCCTTTGTAGATCAGCTCATAATTTCGTTTTGCCTCCATCTTGGCTTGGCTAATGGTGAGCTTCACCTAGATCTTGACACAAATGAAATTATACTCTTTAGGTGTCAAGATAGTGAATGAAGGATCCCTACCTTGTAATCTCAGTGAACGACGCGACGGTCCTTGAGGACCTGTCACGCTAAAGGCTGATTCAGGGACAAATACGGGATTTACGATTATGGCACCCAAGTGAGTGGCAATCATAGCAGTAGTGGTTGCATGTGCAGAATCCATCTCTTAGGTAGATCGATAACAACAAACATAAATATTTTAAAAGGCCACGGAAAAACGGAACCATGATTGGGCTTTCTACCCTGTAGTATTCCAAGGGAATCGTTACTGTGACCGATCTACACCACACAATTTCGTAAACTTCCCTGGAGGTATTATGTTTACGTTAAGTGAATGTGGGTACAGATCGCGTACAGGGTTACTCGTAAAATATGGATCGGAAGTTCAGGCCCTCCTTCTAGCGCCAAAAAATTGTAACGATGGAAAACGTCGGTCACTGGAAATACCGATGACAGATCCGTGTACATAGTTTTAACCCTGGATCTGTGCGAGGACTGTGCTGGAGAAAATGAATTCGAGGTGCCCTGAATGGTCTTGTCGATCAGACAGGGACTTACTTATTAGTAAACTATCGTGTATCAAGGTAATATATTTTTTATATGTATTTCGCAAAACGAATTAATTTGGTGAATCGTAGGAGGAGAAAACCATGTAAAGAATTTAAAATGATAACAATGTCAACGCGACAAGAAAGATCAGACTCAGGGAAAATACGTGATTCCAAGATCTATGATTTAACCCAAAGAAGCTAAATATATTGCATGCTATCTTTTTTTTTGGCAGACTTTTCTTTTCTTTGTGCGAAGCATGCACGAAATAGCAAGAAAAATGTTTCACACGGAATACAGAATGAAGGTTGATCTACCTCGTAAGCCAAAAGTGGGATGCAAGGAAGGTCAAGCTTGGAGACAAGATGTCTACTGATCAACTATTTTTAATCAATAAACGTTGCCAATCATACCAGATGATCTTTCAACCTCTGATATGCTCCTTTCGCCTTTGCTAATCTTTGCTTGAAAGTTGCTAATGATCGCCAATGAAGAGGATAATCTTTCCGCCAAGCAGACTGATCACTCTTGATGTCAATGCTAAAAAAATGCCTTATGTTCTCAAAAAAGGAATATGGAAGATCCCCTCTCTCTCTCCCCT
This sequence comes from Gnetum montanum, assembly GCA_015680685.1. Taxonomy (NCBI): domain Eukaryota; kingdom Viridiplantae; phylum Streptophyta; class Gnetopsida; order Gnetales; family Gnetaceae; genus Gnetum; species Gnetum montanum. Next base: position 150,906 of record MNCI01030691.1, on the reverse strand, counting down.
TTTTTTCTTTGTCAACTAGAGTATTTATAAGTCCAGCATTACATAGAAAGACACCATCCTGATGACACGTGTCTCAAACTTTCAAAACACCATTGACTTGATAATTTTTATATTAAAGCTGGTCATGCTGCATTATGTCTTGGGGCCATAGTCTGCTGTAAACCACCCTTGCTAAAACTACCTCATGATTATGTTGTGATATGCTGACGAGCGAATTGTCGCCACATATGGATAGCAAGTGGTTGTCGAATACTGCTTTAGCTAGCTTTACATTTTATTACACTTATTTACGCTGAGTAGCATAGCAGAGCGTCATGTGATGAACTTCACATGTATTACGCTTGTTTACATTGCATAGCATAATAGAGCGTAAAAGGGTCAACTTTACAATGCCTTACGCTTGTTTATGCTGTGTAGCGTAATAAAGCGTAAAGCGACTAGTCTGCAAAAAGAAGAAGTTAGAGCGCCGTACTTATTTTGACTTTGACTTTGATCTCTTCGAGGTTCGTTATGCTACTCTGTATAATGAAGTGTAAAACATTTTTGAACAAAAGACTTGGTGGAATATGCGACAAGTTGAAGATCGCTGCTTAGGTCTTAAACTTACTGCATTTTCCGAGGTTCCAGATTCCTGCCAACTCCATTGCTACAATAAGCTACCTTTTGACATTGCGTTACATTGTACAGAATTATGCTAAGAGACATGACACTATGTTGCGTAATGTAGCGTAAAGAAAAAAAACAAAGTTAGGAATTTTAAGAGACTTGGAGACTTGGTGTTGTGCCCCTCTTTTGCCTTGTTCTGTCTTCTGGATTTTTTGCTCTGGACTACATATAGCTGCAAGCTCTTGCCTGAATCGTGAACCTTTGCCTTAAGACTTGATGTTGCATGCCTCTCTGTCTTGTCCTGCCTTTCGGATTTCTGCTGCAAGCCTTTGCCCGAATTGTGAATCTTTGCCTTAGGCCGATCTGCAATTTTCATGGTGTTTCAATAAGAGTACAGGTAAAGACAATCAAGTAGAGAAAAGAACTCCAAATCAGTCTTTTAATAAATGGATAAAGAGACTAAGATTTATTGGTGATGGAGAGTATGATTTGATTGAAGACCTTAAACATGTCAAGGCCAATATTAGCTTTTATCAGTTGCTGCAAATAGCAGATCAACAAAGAAAGGTTTTAGAGTTCATTAAAGGTAAAAGGAGAGTTGGAGAATCAGAGTTAAGTTATGTGTCTAATAAGGATGAGAAATTAAAGACCTCGTATGATAAGGAAGCTCATCCTTTCCTTTTGACAATGAAATTAAAAGATAAATACTTACACAACTGTTTGGTTGATTCTGGAGCTACGTCTACTATAATGTCATTGTCTATATGTAAGAAACTTGGTTTGATTCCTGAAAAATCAAATAAAAATATTGTTCAAGTGGATAAAAGTAGAGTGAAGATTGTGGGTCAATTACCAAATGTTCTATTGGAAATTGCTTCTGAACCTCGCGTCAAAATTAGAGTAACTATTCAAGTGGTAGATATACCAGATTCACATAGTCTCTTATTGAGTAGAAGTTGGAGTAAGAATTTTTTAGGTTACGTATCAATAGATTATTCTCACATGTGGCTACCTTGGAAAGGAGAACCAAATCAAATATACATCTATAGTGAACCTTTCATGATTGATAATATTACTTCAAATGAACAAAGTAAAATGGTTGAAAAATGAGGTGTTGAAAACAAAATTTGTACACTCCAAGAAAATAAGAATTCATCTGAGAAAGAAGATGAGAAGATTTTTGAAGAAAAGGCTCAAGAAGATCAAGTTGAAAACTCCAGCAAGCCAAAAAATAATTCAGAGATTACTTATGAGAAGGTTAGAGATATGAGGATTCCTACTAGAGTAATCCTCACCATTCTCTTCCCATCTTAAGAATAGTCCATAAACAAAGGACTTGGTAATGTACAATTTGTTTGCTTTTTTTAGGAATGAGGTTTTTATACCACCAAACCTTATGTTTGATGAGAATTTTCCTCTAAAAAAGATTTATCTTTTCAGCTATTAAAAGTTTAATAAAAGCTACCAGTACAATTCAGTTTCAAAATGAGGCTGCATAAGTTTCTTTAAGCCTTTTAAGGGGGCAGAAATGTTGGCACATTTGACCATTTCATGGAACAGCTTCACTCTTTCTGTGGTACAATGCAGGGCTACATGGCATCATCTTAGGTGCAGGAAACTTGTTCCGAAGTCGAAGCTTCTTGTTGAATTTTATTTTTCTTAATGTTGACAAACTACAATCATTATCATTAATAATTTCAACTACTGCGAGCAAAAATCCCATACCAAATTCCAAACTAGGATATTATACAAATTCAAATCATTTACTCCAGACATTCTGTTAAACACTTGCTGCACAAACTCCATTTCTCCAATTTTTCTTCCTACATGACGACAAGCTGCTGGCAACAAAGCCATTGCAAGCCATCAACAATGACAATGACAATGATGATGCTGGATATATCCCTAGATGATGCTAAGGTTGAAAGCATTGTGACTACTCTTGTGCCTCCATCGCCTATTTCATGGTGTCTACATCCATTGGAGAACGAGAAATTTGTTAGCATTCCAGCACCTCCGTCATGTCCACCTTCATCGTGGTCATTGCCATCTCCATCTCGATGCTGCATGTGGTTATTAATAGAATCACATAAGTTCGAATCAAATCATCCTGCAAAACCTCCATTATTGACGAACCCTAGCATAAAGGAAAATTCAACCCAAAAATGGACAATGATACTGTGCCCTAATCTAGCTAAACCGTGAGATTGCCGTGGTATTTCTGGAGCATGGATCGGACATGAGCAGCAATGGTGGAGGGTTTTGCCAATGTTGATGACAAATGGAAGAGAGTTGCAGGTGGTGAAAGTAAGCATGTGCACAAGTTTAACAAAAAAATGTCGTGTGTGCGAGATCTACGGTGACAACGTCAGCCTCGAAATGCAGTTCTGCGTGCTTTTGTAGGCTCTTGGTTTTGGCACAGCCACTGAGAATAGTTGTGATGATGTAATTGTTGGGGTTTATCCGTGCTTGCTGCATCCAGCAAAAAATGATGAAACCCTCGCTCATGCAGTTGTTGGAAACGTAATAGGAGATTAGGGCAGTGCAGGATACAATGTCTGGTTCAAGAATTTCACGAAAAACTTGGAGTATGTCACTCAAGCTTCTGTATTTGATGTACATGTGGATGAGCTTGTTGCACAGAGATTTTTCTACCGGAATTTCTGGAGCTGCCTTCATGTGTGAGTGGATGTAGCAGCCATAGACCAAGGCTTTGTTTCTTGTGCAGCATTGCAACAAGCATAAGTAAGTGGAATTGTCAATGTGCTGTGCACTCTGCAATATTTTGATGGCATCTTGCAGACTTCCATTGTTGCAAATATTTCTAATTTGTGTGTTCTTGTCCTCCAAAACTAGACCACTGCATAGCCTCTACATAAGCCATTGATGGGCCTTCCTCTTCTGCATTAGCCCTTGCATGATTTTTCTTGCATCACTACACAAAATACATAATGGAAAGAAATGCTATGTGTTAACACTATAAACTATATACTATCTAATGATTAAACTATAATTACATTATATACTATCTACATGACATGACACTCGCTTTATGTTGAAAACATGAGAGCGCAACTCCATTTATGCATTCGGTTGTTCACACTTACATATATATTCATATATTAACCATCCATGTATGCAACAACTCCATGATTACTATCTCTATTACTATGATTTAAATAAAATATTTTATGATTTAAAAAGGAAAAGAAAGTTATGGGATATTTGTGTAACATCCTATATGAAGGGGACATTTGGCTATTATCCCTTTTATTCCTATGGAAGTTGTAACTTCCTATGATAGTTACAACTATGATATTTGTAAGTAATTTTAATTTTTTCTCCATGGTGACCACTTGGCAACTGAATAGGCTACTTGTCAATTAAATGGGACACTTGTCAATTGCAGCTTTTTTATCTCTATGGTGGTTACAACCACCCAAAATTTTTGTAACTTACCTAACTTGTTGGGCAAGTAATCTCCTAACTTGTTGGTCAAGTTACTTGGGAGAGAAATTAGCTAAGATATTTTTGAATATGTAACTACCTTTTGAATCCTATAAAAAGGCTTCAGGTGTAACAAGAAATATCACAACACTTGAGCTCTCACTAGGACTGGGGGATCACACTTTGGGAGACTACTAGCTAGCACTTGGAGCTCTTACTTGGAGACACACTTTGGGTCTTGGAAGAGAATTTGTAAAGAAGAAAGTGTGAAATATTACTTGTAAGATAACTTGCTAAAGAAAAGATTTCAGCCTCTTTGTCATAGTCCTATGAGTTATGTTTTTTATTTTTTATTCTGTTTAAATTGTTTAGCTAGTGGTTTAGATAGTATCATCCTTGGCAAGTAATTTTTGGATTTTTAGATTGCTCTTATTGTTCTTGTTGCACGATAGAAATTTTTATTAAATTTTTGCCATAGAAGTGCTTGTGTTTGAAAGCCTTAAGAGCATTTTAGTAGTAAATTTTATTGTGAAACGTATAAGAATTGCTATTAGGATTGTTGTAAGAGAGCCTCTGCTTGTAGTCATGTCATTGAATGATTCAATAGTTAAGAGGGTTTAGAAAATATTTGGTATTTTGATGGCACCAGAATAGCTTTCTTTTATCTTTAAAGTGAATCTCCATGGTATTTCAATTAGAAATTTTTAAGTCTTTTGAAGGTTCTATTGAATGCAATTGTTGACATCCATTATCTAGCCAAAATGGAGTCTTGTACATGATAGTTTACACAACAATTTTTGGTAGCATAGTAGGATTGTCTTGAAGAAATTGCTTATTGAGCCTTGGAATTTTGAACAATTCAAAGTTATTGAATTTGGGATAGCTTTATTACGAAGTGTTTACTTGTATCATTTTACCTTGTTTAAATATTTGAGGTCTACACAAATCTGCTTTCTTTTATGTCTATTTCCATTGAATCTTGCTCTATTTCTTGTTTTCTTGTGGAACAATCTCTTTCTTTTGGGAAAATTAGAAGTAGATTCACGAAGTTGTGCTCAAATGTTTTTGCAAAATTTTATTTGTTACAAGTAGGTATTATAAGGACCACGTAGACTAGGCAATTGAATAAAATAGGAACTCTCAACAACTCATAGTACTTGGCAAAGTTGGCTAAATCTCTTTAAGAGAAGTCATTTATAGTTTACAGACAACGTAATCGTTTCATTTTTCACAACCGCACACCGCAACAATACACACACATACTCACATTAACTACTAACTCTATTTGCAGGTATTTGGGCCTTGGTGTTGCCAGAGACCAGCAAGCACCTAAATCCTATTCGAGGACACTCATTGGCGGTCGCGTCGCAAACGGTCGCCAACACATACCTTCTAGTTGTTGAGTAGTAAATTCATGTAAATAATGCAACATATTTATTTGTAAAGCCTACATGAAAAGAAAAAATGAAATGATAAGTTAATGAAAAAAATAATTCTTGCATCTTTCCAACAATATTAGTATAAAATTTGTACAGGAAAATAAAGAAATGTGAATAGGATAATCTTTCTAGTATTGGTAGGGTTGTTTATAGCTTCCTTGAGAGTAAGAAAACCTCTTAGGTACTTGCATTTTGGTGAATTTTGGATTTAAGGCATAAATATAGACCCTTGAAGGTGTGATAGAATTAGAAAATATCCTTTATGATGCTCATATTGATACACATCATATCCCTCATCATCTAATTTGGAGTCTTTAAAATCTTCTATTGCAACTACTTTTCCCTTTCTCTATTAGTAGTCATTATTTGCATCTTCTTTCTTTCTTTTGTACTTATCTTTAGCTCTATCTTGCTATGCTTTCTCCTTCACAATTTTTAATGTTTTTTAAAACTTCTCATCAATTAAGTCCCACATTATATTAACATTAGTTGAAATTTTAATTATTAACTTTTGAATTAACAAAACTTTCCTTTGAACCAGGTCTTCTAACAATGCCTCATCTTCTAATTCATAGAACAAGATATCTCAATTATACTTCTTAGAGCTCTTTTTCTTCATTAATTCTAAATTTTCTTTTGTTACATGATTAATCAACCTCTAAATTTGATAGGCTTTCATATTTGAAATTCTTCCTTAAGCATAGACTCTCAGAGTTTCCCTTATCTTGTTTTTGAGTCCATTTATAATATGTTATAGCTATTCCCTTTAAGAGAAGTCATTGCCTAGGCATCTATGTAATAGTGAGTAATACCTACTCAATGTTGCATTAAGGGACTCATGATTTTCTTACCTTCATCCATGAATCTACTTCCTTAAATTGGATACTCTAGAGTACATATCATATTTCTCATTAAATATTTTTATCATACTTCACATTCTCATGGATTTTGGTTCCAATGGGCAGTACCAACATTCTTCTTTCTTAATGAGCATCCTAGGGAATAATGTCAGCTTTTTCCATTCATTATCTACATTTTGCAAAGCATAGTCATCATGAAAGACTTGAAGATGGTATTGTGCATCAACAACGTAGCCTTATTCAAACTTAGAAATGTTGTTCATGTCTAGTTATTTAATTCAGCTATCCCTCTAATGCCTGTAGGAATGTAGATGACCTTCTTGATGTTAAATATGTTGTGAGTAGTAAGAAAATGCTCATCATAATTATCTCTACTCTCATGGTCTATGTTATGACCCTGACCCCTTATATGGTGCCTACTACATCCTCTTTCAACTCTATGTCCTATTTCTTGGTTATGTCTACCATCTATTCTTTCATCCCTATGATGAACTCTCTAAT
>MNCI01030691.1:114413-138317 GCA_015680685.1 Gnetum montanum | reverse complement strand
TACTATTCATTTAAAAGTTTTTTTTACATTATAATACTTAAACCAACATCATTAGCATAATTCAAGTATTGAAAATAAATAAACCAGATTTATAGGATCCTTTTGGAGAAAGATTTGTCATTTTGATAGGTGATTTTGCATAATTGTAAATAAAGACTAAACCATAAAAAAAACTATAGAAAAAGCTAGTAGGAGAAAATGAGAACATCTACAATAAAACACTATATCCAATAATTGGCAAAAGAAAGACTAAGATAGCATGAACAAAAATTTTATAAAATGAAAACAATGAAAAGAAATTGCAAAGAAGAGGTAGACAAGTACACATGAAAGATAGAAAAAATTAAGAGAAATAGATAAGAAGAGAGGCTTTTATATGAGGGTAGTGATAGTGCCTTATTATAGAACAATAAATAGTCCTCATGTTATTCATATGAAAAATCACCTATATTAATCAACATAAATAGTTTTACATCCAAACTTCTAGAATTAAAAACTAAGAAACTCTTGAATTTAACAAAAAACCTATAAAAAAAGCACAACAATATATACCCATTATGACAACACTAATGATGAGTGGCTAGGTACCCCTATGCTCAACCATATAAATACGAGTGTGTACGCATGATTTGGTCGAACTCTGTAGATGAACTAGTTATGGTATTTAGATAGTTACATGTTGATCGCAGTTCGTTGTCTTCCCACCTAGACTAGTATTTGCTCTATCATGTATGATTTAGTCTAGAGTGAGGTAAATGATGGGATCCTACACTAGTGCTACTCCTAGAGATGATGGAAAATAATCTTGACTTAAGCTAATAGGCAATAAAAAGAAAAATATAAACTAGCCTAAGTGCGATGAGCATCTGTCCTTAATCATCCATGCACATCTTGGATCTCATGTACTACTTCTAGGAGTACCAAGCACATATTACTTAAGCACTCTGAGATACACTACTGGGTTACCAAGTAGTTACACTTAAATGTTCATGATTAAGTTGTACTCATTCTACATTTAACAATAGGAATAGTAAATGATAATAAAGAAATATCAATGAAGAAAATAATAAATAATAAATAAAAATTAAAATAATTAAAAGCTAAGTGAATGCTGCAATGATGGAGTACTCTCGATCTTTATTATTGATCATGTATGTGTCCAAGAACATCATACTTGAATAAAGGTTTTGTACAATTACAATCATTACACTATGGGCATGCACTGGGGAAAGAACTGAAACTAACTAAAAATTGGCAAAAAGACTCTACTCTAAGACTTACCAAGTCCCCCCCCCCCCTTGGCCTACATAGGAATCACGATATTGTGTATTCGATATTGTTATCCAGGTTGCAATATTGTGTACCCAATATTAAGGATCCAATATTGGGGCCTAGCAAATCACGATTCATCATACCCCCATGACTGAATAAGAACTTGTCCTTGAGTTAAAAAAATGAGAATGAGTTCAATTAATTACACAGTGGATAGGTATGAGATTATTGACTAACTAGGAATTACTGATGCCACAGTGTGGGATTGAACAAAACAAAATTGGGACATAGACACAAAATTATAAAAGGAAAAATTTGTTGGAACTCATGTGATTCCAGGTGGTGGTGGCTTCTCCATGGGCCTCTTCCCCATCTTTTGTGCTCTAGGATTTGGAAATGCATGTCTTTGAAGAAGTGCCTAGAACTTTTCTGCTTCAGTTTGGGGATCTTATGCCATCCATGTTGATGCTCCAATGTTTGATGGAGTCAGCACCTCCCATGGGCACGATAGTTGCAGGAACATCTAATTGGCTTTGGCATACCAAGCTACAAACAACCATTGTTCCTCTTCATAGGCTCTGGCTTTATCCTTGCATTCATGGTAGTCCGTAAGCCATCGAGCCAAATTCACTACAACATCTTTCTATCCTTGTTAGTTGGTATTGACCACCTCTAATTCAGAATTTAGTACTTCTAATCTCTGCAATGTCTTCTTGTGTTCAGAAAATTCCATTCATATCTAGCATAGGTGGTTACTGCCTAATTCTCTAATTTTGTTCTTGGGCATCCTACTATCAACATTCCTAAGTTAGCATACTGCAGGTTTGCCAACTCCATGCACTTCATGAGATCTTGTATCTGCAGGTCCTAGCTTTTTAGTTTTGCTTGGTGGAAAAAAGCATAAGTATTCAATATGGCCTGCCAATCAGTGTTTTGAGCATTGAGAGTGTTAATATGGGCTTGGGCCATATGGATTTCTTTTTTAATCACCTATTTGGACATCCCCATCTAATCTTTAAAATGCTCCTTGAGTTTATCATGTCACTTAGCCTCATTCTACCACATGCTTATTTCAATTTCCATCTTCTAGAAGATCATGTGTACCTCCTCCATTGAAAGAGTTTGGTTCTCTCTAACCAAGTGATTCATATCCTGGTTAACCCTTATTAACTGTTCTCACAATTGCTAAAAAATTTCCTCAAGAACATTCTTTTTGTTCTTCTACTATGGTCAACTGGAGGTTTTTGGTGGCAAGGTGTTTATTTTCATCTCTGGCCTTAAGTTCTTTGGCATGTGCATATGTTTTAGCTTGTGCCTTGGAAGCATACTAATCATCCTTCTCTTTTTCCTCTGCCACTTTTTTATTCTCTTCCAAAAATTTTGTTGGATGCTCTATCAAAAAGGATTCTAGCTAGTGTGTAAGGATGAATTAAGAAAGATCTCGCTGTGCATCTTGTAGGGTGATGAGATTTTCTTGGAGTCTTTTTAACTCCTCTACATGTTCAGCCCTAACCTTTGCCATGACTAGCTTCCCTTTTATAGAGATGAGATCTGATTGTGTTGCTATGACATCTTAAGGGATATTAAACAAGGACGTTATCACTTTTACTATTCGTAGCAACTAATATAGAACATCCTCATGATTTGTAAGAGTCATTGAGGGACCATCTAAGGTTTGAGCATTGCATGCTCCTGTAAAATTTGCTAGTGGCATAGTAGAGACATCAAATGATTCTTTGATGTGGTTTGCAACCACTTTTGCTACTCCCACTACATCCTGGTGCTACATGACCACTATTGTAGTGCCTTCACCAGTTTCTAATTACACTTCAAAAGATGCAGCATTTCCAGAGATTTGTTGTGACTAGCATGATTCCCCTCCTTCTGTTTGGATGGACACCTTACCCCATGCATGATAAATTGAGACTATGGATCATACGACATCATCAATGATCCTAAAGAGATTTTCTTCATCATATCTTCCCCAACCGATCGATTTAGCGATGGCCCTAAGATGGTTCATTGACGGTCGATAGTCCTATGATGGTGGTGGTGATTGGTCTTGCTAGCTTGTAGGTTGTGTGCTGGGCCATACTTCCTATTTTTGATTGGGCCTTATGTCTAGAAGTTGGCTAGGCCCTACAATTTCAGGTGTAGTAAGCCCCATCATCTATTTTTGCTCAGGCTCTAGTGTCTCACGAACATTTTTCCTTGAGGTTGGTGGCTTCAATAATTCAACAAATGAGGCATTTTGAGCCTTTCTAGGAACATCATTAGTGTACCCTAGAATTCCAGCACATTGACATAGCTTCCTAATTAGGTAGGGAAAAGGCAATGTGAACTTCCCTGTCTTACATTCTTCAAACTGCCTTAAAATTTCTGTGAGATATAGATTGGGTAGGTTGGCATCAACCTTTCCCATTAAGATGGCACTTTCTCTAGCCACATAGATGGAAATTCTATTCAATCCTTTTGTTGGGAAAATGTGATATGTGCCAATTTTGAAGTAGATCCTTTCTTCAAGTGTGAGCTCTCCATATGCTTTATCCTCCTTGCACATCCTTTTTAACCATATCTTACACACATCCGCATCAAAGTGAGTGGACAAGTTAGCAACCTTGGGCCCTCTGTTCAAAAGGTTTAGGACTTTTGAAATGGCCTTGGTAGAGAAATCTATTAAAATCCCACCAATATCTACGGTGGTGCCATCTTCCTTGTTGTGCCAAAATTAGTACATCTCCCCTAGGTACCATTCACCACTCTCTAAGAGAATAGGCCACAATGGAGATGCTTTATGTTGATCTCTAATAACTTCAAAGGAAAATTCAGGTGCCCTGTCACCTCCACCTTTGACATATGCCAATTTCATAGTAGCAAGAGGTTCTTGATGAATGCTGAATGATTGTATCTTCTACTTTGCATGTTCTTCGAAAGGCACTTGGCCTCTGCTCTCCTTGGTCATTTGGATGCACCTTGAGAGGGTTCTCCTTGTTGTCCTCTTTTAGGATTTGTAATCACATGGGATCAATTATCAATAAGGCTATTTACAAAATTAGATTCATACCTTACTCCTTACCCTTAATAGATTCATTTCTTGCTTACTGTGATACAGAGTTAGAGATTTTCATGAAAATTCCCCTAAAAGTTTTGATATTGGTCCCAATTTTGATTAGGTGACCCTCAAAAATAATTTTCATGGTCTAGGTGAAGAAATAAAATTAATTTGTCAGATTTTCTTAGTATTTTTAAGGTCACTTACCCTTAATAATATTCTTCAGGCAATGACAAATTTTGAAAAAACTACATGTGGCTTAAAGCATACCCTTCCCCCACAACTAAGTTAAACACTCCATGTTTAAGCAAGTTCAATTGGAACAAGAATCAGACCATTAATGAGGAAGTTATTGATGTGTGAATGATAGGTGCACAAGCTAGAAAATTCATGGAAGAAGATTTCAATAACTCCCCTCACATGAACAGTGAAAAATGATGTGGACGTGCATGGGGGGATCCATATATATAGTTTTCATGGACATGATATCACATACCCTCTAGCATGGACCCAATATCGTGTCCCTTCTAAAACAAGGTACTTGGTAAAATTGATGAATTTTCAAATTTCCAAGGCCAAAAATGAAGGATTTAAAGTTTATTGGAAAGATCTAGGATAACATTGAAGAGACTTGCAGCACCAAAAATGTAATGAAGTGGAATTTTACAATGAAGTTTGTGAATAGGATGAGGAAAAAGGACATGTAGTCGTGCATAGGAATTTTGATTTAAAATGATAATAAAGGAAAGGATAACTTTAGCAATGTAGTACTTGGAGGTCATAAGATGATGTGCAATGAGTGCAAATTACAAAAGTTATGAAAGTGGGTCCTCCCCAAAGTAGGTTCCTACCTATCATGCCCTTACGTAACCACACCTTAAAATGTCTATAGGCACTAAAAGGTTTAAATATAATCTACACTAGTGCAATACACCACACACATGTGAATACCATTGCAATGAGGTATTAATTCTATGTGACACAAGACATAAGTCAAAAAAAAACATGGATAGCGAGATGAGACAAATCAAAGAAGGGATTGTCAAAATTGGGACTTGAGGTAAGTAACCCTGAGCATAGTGAATCCTAAGTGTAGGGCATGATTAATGTGTCATTAGCCCATCACTCCAAAATCAAGACCAAGTCCCTTCCTCCAATCAATGACATTGCATTGTTTTATGCAATGAGGGACAACCACGAGAGCACCATGATAGCAAGGTGTATGATCACCAGGTGTTTTGTCCAAGGGAGGAGTGATTTGGAATTACTTTGCAGCACATTATTCTTTGGTCTTTTCTTTGATATTTTTTTTCTTCTTTTCTTCTTATAGCCACTTTGACACTTATTTTTCCAATAGTGAACTAGAGAAGTCGCCAACCTTTAGGCATGGGTGCATGTCTTTCTAGTGGGATCCCTAGAATAGCATTGAGGTTCTTTAGTCAGTGCCTTTATTACTCTTACTCCCATTTTTCATTAGATCTACAAGGACCTTAGTACAACTAGGCTACATGATATCACTTATAGATGTTACCAAAGAGAATCCACAAGTTCCCTTGATGTCACACCCTGGTCATTCCCTCTTAGTCCATCATTTTTCGCTCTAGGCATAATGAGTAGAAAATTATTTTAAGTTTTAACAATGACAAGAATATATCATACCCAAAGTAGAACCTCTTATTAGTAGAGTTCATGGGTGCATGTTGTGGGCTCATTGTCGAAATAATTAGTTACCTAACTTGATAACATAGAACAACACCTCAATTGACAAGGCACATGAGTATTTTATTCACTAATGAGATTACCCTTAAAAAGATAAAATGACAAATTGAAAATGAAAAGCTAGAAAACAAAAAATTGTAAAATAAAAAAAAAGGAAAAACATTTACTAATTCTACTTATTAGAATGGAGGATATCCCCCATAACTAAACCTTTGAGCATGGCTAGAATTAATAAATGAAAAATTTGGATCCATGCATGTTGGAAACATTGGGGTCTAGTCATATCCAAACCACTGGGTTTCTTTTGATGGGGTGGTAGGAATGTACCCAAATTGGGGTTCACACACTTGATTAAAGTAGGCATAGTGGGGCAGATTATAAGATGTGGTTATGTGATAAGAAGCTGACCCACTATGGCACCCATGACTAAAAGATGGTATGCAAGGATCGATATGTCTCCCCATGTTGTTATATTCATTGAGTCACATGGTTGTTGCAGTGTTCATTGGTGGCCATGATAAGGTAATAGGAGGCATTGAGTTTGAGGAAGAAGATGCATCATGGCACTGGACTTATGCTAAGTTGGTGGATGTAGTGGTTCCATAACCATGTTGTCTCTTTCTACCATCATGCCTAACGAAAGGACGCTTTCAATGTTGTGGAGGACCTCCACTACTATTAATAGTAGCAGCATAAGTAACATTTGTGGGTTGGCGCTATGGTGCAAAACCTTTTGGCATAACTGGTGGTGATGTAGAAGGAGGTGAATGATGAGAATAATGAAGGTGAGGAGAAGTACAAGGAACATGAGGTGGTGATATTGTTGGAGAGGACATGGGTTGATACTACTCAGGATAATGATAACGATGTGGTGAAATAAAGGATGTTGACATAGTTGGGGAAATAGGATGTTGAACATATTAAGTGCTTGGATTTAGATGGTATGAAGGGTGTGACTAGTTTGATGGTAACCTCCCTCACAACTGGGGTTTTTGCCACTATGGTTGAACTCGGTATTTCTATATGAAATATGGATGTAACATTCCTCCCCAATGCTCATGTAAATGTGAAAAGATTAGGCATTTACATTTGGGATTATTGTATAGGCACACATTACATTGATATGTATGATTAGTAGTTGAGTTCCAATCCTTATTGTCTTCAACCCTTCGTTCTATTTGATGAATGGTGTTCTTTCCTATTTCTAAGTTTGGCATCCTTTCTTTGCTCTGGTTGTCAGAGATATCATGGGTGGTTCCACCTCTAATAATGTTGGCATATTCTTTGCATTTTTCATGTACCCATTCCATCATCTTATTGATCTTTTCCTTAATTTCATCTAGTGATTGTAGTATTGGAAAAGATGATTCCACCTCCTTGAGGTAAGTTGATTTCACCTCTTCATGATCATGGACCTTTGCTAGTTTGCAATTTTGGTCTTATTGAGAGCTTTCAAAATTCTCCCATTTAGCTATTTCTCCTTCTTCTTTTGCTACTTGCTTGATAATCTCTTAGAATTGGTGGGTTTGTAGCTCATATAGTTGACTTGGGGATACATCCCTACGGTCTCCCTTGTTTCATTACGAAGCCCATCCATGATGTGATACATTAACCCTTCCTTAGAGAACCCATGGCCTAGGTAATTTTTTAATAATGAATAATATCTTTCTAAGGCCATGTCCAAGGGTCATGTTACCCTTGTTTCCATTCATGGATTTTTCTTCTCACGGTTAACACTCTTGCATAGGTCTGATATCTTTCAATGAAGAGTTCTATCATTGTCAGCCAACTACAAATTGATTTTGGCTTTAAAGACCTATACCATACTTTTTCTTGGCTAACAAGTGTCATAGGAAAGATATGAAATCTTTACCACCCATTATCAATATTTTTTCATACACAAGCATCATGGAAGGCTTGTAAATGAGGTGGCGGATCTAGATCATAGCCTCTTGAAAACTTGGAAAAGTTATTTAATACAAGCTTGAGTAGACGACTTTCCTTGTGATGCCTACGGGATATTTGAATAGCCTCTTGTATATGCATTAGGCTCTTAGTGGCTAGCAAGGGTTCATCATCACTAGGTAGGCTATGAATTTGTGAGTCGGGACAATGTTATCTTTGTTCATGTTGGTGTTCCTTACTTTGCCCGTGGGCTCAATTTCTATTTCTATGTCGACCCCTTGAAAGATGGTCATCTGTGTCATGACCTAACATTGAAGGAGTAGAGGAAGATAAAGAACTAGAAGACTCATCATGATTTTTGCAAGTCTCCCAATCATCCCTCGATAAATTCCTACTAATCATTGAGAAGGTCCTAGGCCTTACGGGCCCCCTCGTTCTATGGGATGTCCCCTCCTCACTAGAGGTGTTAGAGTTGGATGACAAGAGTCCTTGATAATTTTTGGGGTGTTTATGAACATAGAAGACCCCTAAATAAGATTGAGTACTCCAAAATTCATCTTCATCATCATATATTTCATTGGTTCTCCAATGAATTGCCTCACTAGTTGTTACATTATCATGGTCTTGTGAGATAGACATTGTTGTGAATTGTGCGTGACTTACTTGCAATTACTTCTTTCTAAAAGATATATCATCAAGGCTTCATTACAACAATCTTGGATGATGTAACTAATCTAAATAACTAGCACCATCCCTAGTAACGGCACCAATGATGAGCAGCTAGGTACCCCTACGCTCAACCATACAAATACGAGCGTGTACTAATGATTTGGTCGAACTCCATAGATGGACTAGTTATGGTATCTAGATAGTTACACATCGATCATAGTTCATTGTCTTCCCACCTAGACTAGTATTTTCTCTGTCATGTATGATTTAGTCCAGAGTGAGGTAAATGATGGGATCCTAAACTAGTGCTACTCCTAGAGATGATGGAAAATAATCTTGACTTAAGCTAATAGGCAATAAAAAGAAAAATATAAACTAGCCTAAGTGTGATGAGCATCTGTCCTTAATCATCTATGCACATCTTGGACCTCGTGTACTACTTCTGGGATTACCAAGCACATATTACTTAAGCACTCTGAGATACACTACTAGGTTACCAAGTAGTTACACTTAAAAATGTTCATGATTAAGTTGTACTCATTCTGCATTTAATAACAGGAATAGTGAATGATAATAAAGAAATAAGTATGACCAATTTGAGCATGTGCATGATGCTTGGTAATCCCAATGATACTTAATATTCGGTAACCAAACAATGTTTTATGTGTTTAGGATGTGTATCGAAAGTGGGACTAAATACTTATGTTAGGATTAGTTAGGGATTAATTAGTTAGTTAGATTAAATTATCCATTAAATTTACTTCATTCATTTATTTTAGGCACCAAGAACATAAGACATAAAAAATGATAAAAATTAGATGCCTCAATTGCACTTAATTATACGTTTTCATTTCACAACTATAATGGGGAAGAAAACGATTGTAATGATTAGACTTCACTTCCTGAAACTAGTTTACTTGAGGACTTAAGGTCTATGGAATTTGAATAGATCACACATGAATGGTTATGATTCATATGGTTGAGTGAGGGGTATTTGCTGGTCATCATTGGCATTGTTGCTGAGGACCTTTTGTTTTATATGTGCGCCATTTAGGAACTTAGAGAAAACCATTTAACATTGTTGGAATAGACCCTAAGATCACATCATACATAGAAATAACAAAAACAATTATAAAAAAGCACACTAATTTTTTTCTTTCTAATCCCAAAATGTCTTCCTCTTCTCACAAGAGTAATTCTTCATATAAGTTCAAGTAAACATCCAATAGGCAAAGAATTGAACAAACAGATTAGCAAGTGCCCCACCAATATAGGGTGGTATATGCTCATCTCAATAAGTATGTTCCCAACTTCATCTTCATCCTACACCAAGATAATCAAATGCAATGGTAGAACCTAGAGGGAAACATTGTGTTGCTACCTAATTAATCCATTTTTGTGATGCTCCAATGCACTGTTATGAGGTTGGGTCTATAGGGACTTCATTTTAATTATGTTGTGTAGGATAGTGATGCTAGGGAGTATCATTCCATAAATACACAATGTAAAAGGGATTAACAACAAGAGAAGCATTATGAAAGTGCAAAGGGGAAATGGTTTAATGACTCCCCATTCTTGCTATACAAAAGAGATGGTAAGGCCTTCTTCTTTGAGGGCTCTCCATTCAATGACACTCATATCTTTAACTTTGGCTGAGAGGGCGAAAACTATAACCTATCTATCTACTATTCATAATTTTCTCTTTGGCAAGAATGGATCCCATGATCAAAAGGGATCTAGAGAGGAGGATCATGGCAGCGATGAGGATAAGCATCACAATCATGATGATGATCATGATGATGATCATGACCATTAAAGAAGGGGTAGTAGGCACTATGGTGATGCTAGTCCTCCTTCTTCATCATTTTCATAATCTTCTTCCTCTTTTGGCTCTAAATGTAACTGCAAAGGACATAATCATGATGGAGGTGACCAACAAGAGTGAAATGATCATAGGGCCTGTTATGAAAGCCAAGATTATGGGCATTGACATTCAAAGGAGGTCCATCATCATGAAAGTAGGGGTATCAAAGGACCTCCTAGGCACCATGGCCACCATAGAGGCCACAATTATGATGAGCCTTTGTTTTCCACTCAAATAATGTTGAACATCATAGAGGCCATGAGAATTCCTACAAGGCACATAAAGGATAGCTAAATCTAGAGGCTAGACATGAATAATATATCCAAGTTTGATGGGGGATATAACTTAGATCTATAGAATCATCTTTAGGCCTTTCATGATGCATGTACCTTGCAAAATGTGGAGACTGATTAGTAAAAGCTTAAGATATTCCCAAGGATACTCATTAAGGAAGTAGAGAGTTGGTAC
Source organism: Gnetum montanum (assembly GCA_015680685.1). Lineage (NCBI taxonomy): Eukaryota > Viridiplantae > Streptophyta > Gnetopsida > Gnetales > Gnetaceae > Gnetum > Gnetum montanum. The sequence goes on along the minus strand of MNCI01030691.1, from coordinate 127,368 downwards.
CAATCTCTAGAAGTAGAATCCATTAGATAGTGGAGTACAATGCTCAAACTATTCAATGAAAAATATCAGACATACTCTTGAGTGTACAACTTGAGGAGGTAGATCCAAGGATGGAAACAAAGGATGTACAAACCCATGGGCATAGCTATGGATTGATACTATTCTTTGTTGCATAGATGTCCTAGCCATGGTTATTCTCAATAGGAATAACTTTACCATATCATAGATGGGCTCTAGTCAAAAATGAGGAGAACTATTGAAGTCTATGCCCAAGGGTTATTGTTAGAAATAAGAGCCCATCAAATTCAAAGACTCATTGAGCAGCTAGTGAAGGAAGAAGATGAGTTGAGAAAATGAGAAAGCGTAAAAGAATACAATAGGGACTCCTTTCATCAGAAAGAGGAAGGTCTTCTTTTGTGATAGTGAGGAGAAGCCACCATTTGATGAGGTGGTGAATAGAAAGACCTTGTAGATCAAAAAATCTATCTAAAATTTTAGCCAAGGTAGATAAAATGTGGGATTCATTAGACTAAAAATTCCACATTACTCTAAAAATTGTAGAAGAATTGAGGGAGCAGAGTAGTAATCATGACCACAAGAGGTGGAGAGAACCTAAACGTGCCTACCAAAGGGGTAAGTGCAAAGCTACTGTAGTAGAAAAAATTGTGGAGACAAAATTAGATAATGATGGTAGATATGAGATCTACCAATACAAACATCCTAAAGGATGTTTCTTTATCATGTTACACTTGTAGGAGTTGGGGGTGTACACTCTAAATCCTAGATTGTTAAGAAAGAAAGCACCCAACAGATTACCTTATCCTCAAGGTAATCTTAGGAAGTTCCACCAACAACAAGCATACCATCCAAGTGTAGCTCCATCATAACCATGTGCGTAATACTATTAGTGGTAGCACCCATAGTCATGGGGAATTCCACCATCAAGGTAGCAATACCCTTATTGGCAAACAAATCCATATGGGTACTATGTTTAGCAATCTATTTCTCCACATGACTCTTCCATTCATGCCACCTTCCAAAATCACTACTACCTCTAGTGTATTATAGAACTCATTCTCCATCTACTAGAGGAAAAATCCCATATCCATATCACCCTTTTCATGCTTCTACATATGTTCCTCCAGCCTTAACCTAGTTACTGCATGCTTGATCAATGCAAGGAGAAATTTTGCCTCAACTGCAACAATTCAATGCAACAAGGGTTGTTAACATATAGTTAGCTCCTCAACCAAGTGATTTGAAAACTAGATCATGAAAAAGATCCCTTTTTTTTTATCAACGACCCAACTAAACCCTCACATACTCTTGTAGCTGGTAACCTTCTCCATATCCCTCTACATTTAATCCATTCAAGTTCCCTTCAAACCAAATAACTTCCAAAGTGCATATCGTTATGTTAACTCATGCGGTAACTGATTAGATAAAAGCTACCCACCTTCCTAGGAACTATCTAATCTTGGCAGTTTTCTTATTTACATTCAAATTGTTAGCAATGAGCCTTCCATTTCCCATGAGATGTATAACTCCTAGAACTTGCCTCCACTTAAGAAGAGCAACATCCATCTTGAGTTCGCTTATTAGTCCATCATTGTTTCCTTAGGACTAGTGGAGGACATTGTAACCACTATTTGTGGATGATCCTATCTAGCTAATTTCCTATTGATCTAAGTGGAAAATTGTAAGGGGGACTTTCCAATCATCATGGGAAGGGCTTGGTTGAGCACTATTGATGCACGATTTGAGGTTCAAGATCTTTCCCTCGAAATTTCTAAAGAAAATGCATTTAGAAAGATTGAGAGGAAGAAAGTTCTATGCATCACATATAGTGAGATAGGATGTAATTGTGTGTAGAAACTATGGATTGTTAATAGTGAATCTATAAAAGCATGCAGTCACTATGTTGATATATCTAAAATTCAAATGTGCTTGTACGTAGCAGCCACAAAGAAGGAGGGCACCTAGTGGCTGACAACTAATCTTAGAAGTAGAACACTTTGCATGGAACCTACTAAGAGCCTATGATATTGTTGAGGCCAACCTCACCCATGCTAGGCATAGGGCCTTGATCAACAGTGACCACCATTAAAAAAATAGTAGTTTGATAAGCAACAGAGGTCATTCATGTCACCATATGGATTTTGTCTTTGTTTTTCCTCATTGCACTCTCCCTCGCCTACATATTGAAATTCCTGTTTCACATGGAAATAGTCAAGAAGGAATACATGCATAGGATAAAATCAAATTACCTATTTGTCCCATGGATTTCAACACCTTTGCAGGTTCTCTCCGTTCCAACTTCTATTCATAATTCCAAAAATACATGTTAGCCCCTGGGTAGCAGTGGTTCTTACAGCACCAATAGCAATGCTGGAGCTTAAAATATATAGACAATGGTATTTAGGTGGCAAGAATTCCCAAGTGAACTACCAAGGAAAAGTCACCAAAAATTTAAAACTGTTAAGAGTCCGAATTATTCATACGTTTGGTAGAGTTCAGGGCACAAGTAGTTAAAATCGAGAAGAACCAAAGACAAGTCTAAACCCATAAAACACAAAACAGAAAAGGAATCCGGGTTAAAAGAAAAATAAATTAATACATAACAAATCATGAGCAACAGGACATCACCCACCACTAAAAAATTTAAAAATAAAAGAAATGAGGACCTACCAATGTGCCTTTTAAAAAGAAAAATAAAATATAAACTTAAGGCTTATTTTCTTGTGTTTTTTATTTTGGGTGGCGGTTTAGGGTTAGGGTTTTCTCGCAGCACCGCTATAAAAGGGAGAGCTGGGTTTGTGGACAAGGGAGAAGAAGGGGGACCCAGAGGTGTGGGAGGCTCTCTCTCTCTCGTGTTCTGCCATTTCTATTTGTTGTTGGTTTTGGAATCTGTTGTTGTTCTGGTTTAATGTTTCCCCTTTAATGTTTCATATCTGAATATTCACCTCTACTTTTATCGATTTTTTTTATCCGGTTTCTTAGATTCAATGACCGCCTTGCTTGCTAGTGTCCTTGCATTAGTTCAAATCTGTGCTTCTGCGGATCTGCTCACCAAGGCCGAGCACTTGGATCTACGCATTTTCTTGGGAGGATAGATTGAAAGAGGGGAGGGTTTCTGGGAGGTGCAGATCTGAAGGTGTAGAGGAAGTTTCTCAGGGCGCAAATCTGGAGAAAGGGCAGTGTTCAGGGCCTTTTCTAGGACGTTTAAGGCTGAATCTTTTCCTTCTGTTAAGAACACCAAATAAATTTTAATTTTAATTTGAATGTCTTTTGTTTGTCATTTATTTTACTCAAAAACCACACAAATATTTAATTTTGATTTTTAATTAATTTACAAGGTTGTTCAAGATTTAATAGAATTTTCATAAAATCAAATTTAAGTTTTTTTTAATATTTTGCTTAAAATATTATTATTATTATTATTGTCACATGGCCCTTTCTAGCTAAGACTACTCCCGGGTTTCCGTACCCATACGGGAGGTGCCATAGGTGATAGTCTCCTAAAACGAGTTTTCACAGGTGTTGGCGGCATGTCGACAATTTGCACATCAACACCTTTTTGGTGCTAAAAGGAGGGTAGTTTCTCAACCTTTTCTTTATTTTCCTTTTATGTTTCTTTAAAAAAAATAAAATTTATTGTCATTTCTTTTACTATTTATTTTATTTTTGCCTCCCTATTTTCAGTTTTATTGCTCTATTTTAGTTTCATTTTCAAATCTCCAATTTATATTTTAGCAATCCTTTTTAATTTATTTTTCTGAAATTTAATTGAGGTGATTTAAATTATTTTACTTTTAATTTACTTTTCTTAAGTTTTGCAATTTCAATTTTACTTTTAAAAATTTTTTAAAAATAGAAAATATAGCATTGAAATGTTTTTTTTTCATTTTTTTTAATTTTCACAGTTTATTAACATTTTACATTTTCTGTTATTTTTCATTTTATGAGTGACTTTTCTTATGGAGTATCTCAACAAAGAACTCATACTCCTACCCCTAGTCAACCAACTACTTGCCAATTTACTTTGAGAAAACAACAAGCTTTACTTTTTCCAAGTTCAATTCCTAAGAAACCTCGGACTAAGATGGCATCCCATCAACCCCCGACTCCCTTAGTAAGAAACCCTTTTAACTTTCACAATTACCATGACATACCAAAATCCCTTCAAAACATAAACTTGTTCTTCGATCCTACAACCCCTACGAATGATGCCCGCCAACACATACAATGTTTTGAAACTTTATTAGGGATCCACAACATTATACATAATGAGGTGGCATGCAGGGTGTTTGTAACAACATTTAAAACCAAAGCAACCCACTGGTTCTTAATGCTTCCTAATGCCTCTATTAACACATGGCAAAAATTCAAAAACAAGTTTTTGAATCAATTTGACAAATTTACAAGCCCTGCTATCGCATCAAGCAACTTTACCAGCCTAAGAAAGCTACCCGGGGAAAATGTTAGGGATTATAACCTTAGATTCCTTCATCAACTAGCCTATGTGACAAATGAGATACCACCACAACCAGATGGTATCCTCAACTTCTATCTCTCTACTATTGATCCATTCTTCGCTTATGCTATCAAATCTGATCCCAACATAATGGAAATACAAGGTGCAATGTCAAAAGCTGTGGAATTAGAGCAAATAACCCTTATGAACAGCATCCAAACCCAATTTGGGATGATGAGTGTTAGTAACCCTATGCAATCAAACCCACTCCTACCAAGTTTTCAAACATCTAATGTTATGCCTCAAGTTGTTTCTCCTTTTCAATCAACTCAACCTTTAAGTAATTACTCACAAGGCCCCATGTCCTCTTCATTCTTACCATCCAACACTGGTTTGAATGATGACGAATCAAAAGCCTTGATTCAATCCATCATAAACCCAAATGGGACATCAAATTCTGTTGAACCACCAACCCAAACTCAAAATCAGATGACCCAAATACTCACTTCACTACAAAAACTATCCAATGAAGTGGTTGAGCTAAAGAGAAACAATAGCAAAAGCCCTATACAACCAGAAAAACCAAGTGCATCAATCAATGATGATTATTGTCGTCTTCATAATACGAGGCAACATTCTGAAAAGACTTGTCCTCAATTCATGGCATTGTATGGTGACAATACCCAAGGGCAACAAAATGGAAAAACCCCTATCATGGTTCTTGATGTACCTCATGAGACAGAAAATGAAGAGGTTTCCTCATTAGAACAAGTCATGGTAGGCGACCCTAACCCACACAACACTCGCTACCGCAAAATCAGTGACATTATGAATACTGCACAACAACAAACTAGGAACAATTTCTATACACCTCCAAAAAAAAGAGTTCCTATTCAAAACAATGTAAACAATCAATCCAGGCCATCCCAAATAATTGCCCCACAACAACCAAACCCCCCATCTGTACTTAGGAGAGTTCCATCTCAACAAGAAGCCAAAGATGAACCTAAGAATTATGATTTGGTTGAGGACTTAAAAAGAGTGAAAGCCAACATTTCGATGTATGACCTTCTACACTTTAAAAAAATGAAAGAAGTGATTCGAGATATAGTTCATATACCTATAGCCCAAAGAGAAAAATCCACAATTCCCGAAAGGCAAGTTCACTTTGCAGAAAGTCGCAACACGTTACCAGTACAAAACGTGGATAATTCTATGTCTAGCAAAAAGGATCATCCCCCTTTCCTAACCACTTTAATTATTTTAGGAAAGAATGCCCATAACTGTTTAATGGATTCAAGTGCAATTGTTAGCGTTATGCCTCTTGACATTTGTAACACCTTAGGAGCACAAATGATACCACAAACTAAAAGTGTAATTCAACTTGATGGATCTAGCATACCTGTAGTAGGGTTATTAAAAGGAGAAAAAGTACAACTTAAGCAATACCCTACATTTACATGTTATATGGATATCCTAGTAGTTGATATGACACCCACATATGGTGTGCTATTATCTAGAACTTTTGGTGCTAAGTTTGGGGGCTTCTTTATGTCGGATTTCTCAGAATTATTGATCCCAGTTAAAGAAAAATCTGAATATATGATTATACCTAGGGAACCCTTTTATAAGCAAGTGGTAACAACTTTTGATCAACAAACTGTGTCTCAAGGAAATCAAAACAACAATCATTTCGTTGGAGTGGTCGAACTAGGACTTGGCGAATATTCCTTAAACGATGATATAGATCAGGCTACATACATAAATCCTTTTGCATACACATGTTCCACTCAGTACTATCAAGCTTTTAGAGAATATGAGAAGGTGTATGAAGATATTTTTCCATATCACCAACATTATGGAAAAACCTTTCTTTTCGGTGACCCACCACCACTAGGAAATGATACAGACATAAGTGAGATTTTAACTAATGAAATATTAGAAGATGAACCAAAATTTGATGATGATCACTGTTACCTTGATCAAAGGGCCAATTTTTCAGATTTTACAAACTTGAATACTTGGATATTAAGAGTGGATGGTGCTTCTTCCAAGAAAGGATGTGGAGCCGGAATAATGCTTATACCTCCTGGTGAAGCTCCTATTCTTAAAGCTATTAATTTCACTCAACCAATGACCAACAATATGGTCGAGTATGAAGCAGTAATTCACGGGATCAAATTAGCTAAACACTACGATTTGTCCAAACTTAAAATCTATAGTGACTCCCAACTGATAGTGAACCAAGCTAATGGTCTCTTTGACGATAAAGACATCACCATGAAAGCATACAAAGCTTACGTTCTTGAACTTATTAAAGAATTTGAACGTGTAACCATTGAACATGTGCCTAGAGAAGAAAATTATATTCCTAATGCACTAGCCCAGATGGCTACCACTTTGGATGTCCCTTTTAAACATAATGCTTGGGATTCAGAAATCATTATCGAAAAGGTGAAGTCTTATTCTATCCCTGATAATATCTCTTCTTTTCAAGTGTTTGTTGATGATGACCATATTTGTAAGTTCCTATTTTCTGAAGGAGAATTTAATGATCAAGGAGATACATCCAAGGATGTTGTGTTCTTAAATAAGATATCTCCTGAAACTGCAGTTAGAGAAGCTTTATTTGATGATCTATACACCAAGGCCCCAGATTTATCTAAAAACAATAATTGGCAAACGTTAGCTCAAACTGAAACAATTCAAGTTCAAAAGGGAGGAAAACAATACCCTGTTAAAATAGGAGCTTGTCTACATCCAGATGAAAGACAAAGCTTTGTTGACCTATTACATGAATTTAATGATGTTCTAGCTTGGACGTACAAAGACCTTAGGACTTTCAATCCACTAGTGATGACACATACCATTCCCCTTAGGTCAGAAACAAAACCATTCAGGCAAAAGCTTAGACCTGTGAATCCAAAGATTGAAATCCTTATGAAAGCAAAAATTGATAAACTTCTAGAATCCAAAATAATTTATCCAGTAAGACATTCCTGTTGGATCTCAAACTTAGTACCCGTTAGGAAACGAACTGGTGAGTTAAGGTTATGCATTGATTTTCGTAACCTTAATACTTCTTGCATCAAGGATAATTATCCACTCCCTCTTATGGAGGAGTTATTGCAAATTGTGAATGGTGCTCAAATGTATTCCTTTTTGGATGGGTATTCGGGATATAACCAAATTTTAGTGAATAAGAAGGACCAATATAAGACAGCTTTTACAACAAAGTGGGGAACCTTTCAATTCGCTAAAATGCCATTTGGCCTTATAAATGCTGGCTCTACCTTCCAAAGAGCTATGGACAAAACTTTTGAGGGGCTAATTAGAAAGTGTATTATTATCTACCTTGACGACTTAACTGTTTTCTCTAAAGATAGAGGTATGCACCTTAGAGACCTTAGGAATGTTTTTATGAGATGTAGACAATTTGGCATCACCTTGAATGCAAAGAAATCCATCTTTGGTGTTCAAAGTGGTAAATTTCTAGGTCATATAGTGACCAAAGAGGGGATTGCGATTGATCCTGAGCGAGTAAATGCAATTTTAGAAGTACCTTACCCTTTATCCAAGACTGATCTAAGGGCTTTCTTTGGTAAGATTAATTTTGTTAGACGATTTATCCCAATTTATGCTGAATTAGTTAGACCATTGAATGACATGCTTAAGAAAGATAGTAATATGCATTGGACAAATGATAGAAAGAATGTGTTTCTTGCTATTAAAGAAGCAATAATTGATGCACCTATCCTAGCTTCTCCTTGGTATGAAAATGATTTCTACTTATATGCCTTTTCTAGCGATGTTACAGCTGCTGCTATCTTAACCCAAGACATAAATGATCAAGGTGAAAGACCCATAGCTTTCATGTCTGCACCTCTAAAGGATGCCGAATTAAGATACTCACCCGTAGAGAAGCAATTGTATGCTGTGATAAAAGCCTTGAAGAAATTCCGCTACTACTTGTTAAACTCAAAAGTCTTCGTCATTGTCCCTGATCCAACCACCATCGCTTTAGCCAAATTACAAGATCCTAGTGAGAAACGCGCTAAGTGGGTTATGAAGCTTCAAGAATTTGATATTCAATGGAAGGTAGCAAAGTTAGTTAGAGGGACTGGTCTTGCTAAATTAATAGCTAAAGCTTCAACCTCAGAAAATTGTGATGCATCCATAGATAAAGAATCAATTCCTCTTCATATATTATCCATCAATGAAGAAAATGATATCCCATTTGCTCCCAATCGGTTGTATGATCCATGGTATGGGGATATCAAGTTTTATTTAACCTTCCATCGTTGTCCCTCAGATTTACCTAGATATAAAAGAAAGCTCTTAATATCAAAATGTTCTAAATTCGCTCTAATAAGTGGTGAATTATTTAGAAAGAACTTCCAAGGGATATACCTTAAGTGTTTGAACCAAGAGCAAGCTAACAATGCTGTAAAACAACTTCACAATGAAGGACATATAGGATACCGCTCATTAGTTCATAAAATTGTGAGAGCTGGTTATTATTGGCCTACTATGATTAATGATGCTTATAACCTAGTTAAGACGTGTGTCCAATGCCAGATATTTAAAGGTAAAGAATCCAAGAGTTCGGCCCCATTACAACCTATAATAGAAACAAGACCATTTGCCCAATGGGCCTTAGATTTTATTGGAGTGATCAATCCTTTATCTACCACCCTACATAAGTTCATTTTGACAGCCACTGATTATTGCACACGTTGGTTAGAGGCGAGAGCAACCAAAACTGCATCATCTCGTGAGGTCATTCGCTTCTTAGAAAATGATATAATCTCCAGATATGGTTACCCTTATGCTTTAGTAGTTGATAATGGGCCCGCCTTCATTTCCATAGAGTTTACAAATTGGGCTAGAGACCATAACATCATTGTCAAGGCAGTAACCGAATATTACCCACAAGGTAATGGTTTGGCTGAGTCTTCCAACAAAATTATATTAGATGGGATTAAAAAGTTGGTAGCCCAAAATCCACGAACTTGGCATGAACAATTAAAATGGGCAGTTTGGGCTGATAGGATTCGTTACAAAGAATCGATCAAGACTACGCCATATGATTTAGTGTACGGACAAGAACCCATATTGCCAATTAATTTACAGATCCCTACATATCAATTCTTCTTGGACTACTTACCAACTAATGAGCATCTAATATCACGAGCATGTGACATTTTGAACTTAGAACTTAAAAGGGTTAAAGCAATCGAAAATATGTGTGGTCATCAACAAATTGTCAAGAGATGGTTCGATAAAAAATATGCGGCTAAAAATTTTCAAGTAGGCGATCTAGTCCTTAAGAGAGATAGAGCGTCTGGTCAAACTGGCCCTCAAACTAAGTTTTCACCTATGTGGTCAGGTCCATTCCAAATTGTAGACATCACTGCCCCAAATGTGTTTAAGATTGCTGATTTGCAAGGATATAGGTTGAATAGGAATTTTAATGCATTTCATTTGAAACATTTCTACTCAGGTACCCCACGTGGGCATCTGGTAGATTCTTAGTTGCATGTTTTCTTCCCCTTTTTCTTTGCATTTCATATGTATATTATTGCATTTCCATATTTTGCTTGCATTTTCATCATTTCCTTCTTAGCATATTGTTTTGATTATTGTGTTCTTCATATGATTTTAATAATCATTGGTCATTTGAGTTACTTGATATTGGGTCATCTTAACACCATTGGAAAATAATGTAGGTATGATATAATTTACTATTACTATGATATAATGCTATAAAATCCGCTTTATATTTTATACTGTAACTCTTTCCAATTGATTCCAAGGTTTCAGTTTATTTGTTATGTTTGATTATGGAGCATTTGATTTATACAAACTTATCATGCTATCATCATGATCATGTGAGTGTAGGATATGTGATGTTGGAGAGTGGTTAGTCATAATTACTAGGTGACCTTGGAAAATTCTATTCGTTCCTCTCATAAGCCGAAGCCCTCAGGTATGATGATCCATGGCTATCCTGTGAACAATAGGGTGAAGTGTGTTCATTTTACTTGAGAGATGTTAGCCACCCAGGAGACCTGCTATGATGCCACCAATCAAAGGCACATACACGAGGGTTGAACTACACCATGGGAAAAGTTTCCAAAAGGACCATGCTCTTTGGCAGTGCAGCTAATCGGCCAGACTCGTGTTGGAATTCCTACCTCAAGAATGAAGTACACCATGAGCAAAGTTTCCTTAAAAATAAAACAAAATAAAAAAGGAGGACCGTGTTCATTGGCAGTGTAATAAGTTCTTGAGTGTGATGGGGTCCGGCAGTAATCCTCACCCTAACCTCCGTTTCCCTTTTTAAATTTAAGTTTTTTCAAAAAAAAAAGAGAAAAAGAAAAAAAAAACAAGGAAAAATATGAAAGTTGTGGCTTACTATGATCTAACATGAGTTTTAGCTCATCCTCCTCATTAAGTTTTGTATAAGTCACTTGCTCAAAATAGTCTGCATACTTTTACTGTTACCTTGTGAGAATATTGAGGATGAGAGCTTAAGTATATATTTACATATATATATATATATAATTACACATATATATCTATATATTTTAGTCAAAATATCAATAAATTATATATTTAGATTTTAATGGTTGTTTGGATGGCCTATGTCAGTATCTCTTTTGATTATTCGGTTATTTTAATCATGTTTAGAACATTATAGTTTACTTTCAAGTTTGCATTTCTTATTTCATGTTGTTTTTATTTCCCCACCATTTGCATTTTCATTCAAAATTTTCTAGTTCTTGCACTTGCATGCAATCTGTAGTTTGGGGGCTAAGTGTTGAGGCCAACCTCACCCATGCTAGGCATAGGGTCTTGATCAACAGTGACCACCATTAAAACAATAGTAGTTTGATAAGCAATAGAGGTCATTCATGTCACCATATGGATTTTGTCTTTGTTTTTCCTCGTTGCACTCTCCCTCGCCTACATATTGAAATTCCTGTTTCACATGGAAATATTCAAGAAGGAATACATGCATAGGATAAAATGAAATTACCTATTTGTCCCATGGATTTCAACACCTTTGCAGGTTCTCTCTGTTCCAACTTCTATTCATAATTCCAAAAATACCTGTTAGCCCCTGGGTAGCAGTGGTTCTTAAGGCACCAATATTGATGCTGGAGCTTAAAATATATAGACAGTGGTATTTAGGTGGCAAGAATTCCCAAGTGAACTGCCAAGAAAAAGTCACCAAAAATTTAAAACTGTTAAGAGTCTGAATTATTCATACGTTTGGTAGAGCTCAGGGCACAAGTAGTTAAAATCGAGAAGAACCAAAGACAAGTCTAAACCCATAAAACACAAAAGAGAAAAGGAATCCGGGTTAAAAGAAAAATAAATTAATACATAATAAATCATGAGCAACAAGACATCACCCACCACTAAAAAATTTAAAAATAAAAGAAATGAGGACCTACCAATGTGCCTTTTAAAAAGAAAAATAAAATATAAACTTAAGGGTTATTTTCTTGTGTTTTTTATTTTAGGTGGCTCGCGTTGCAGTTGACGTGGAAAAGGTGGCTGGTGGTTTAGGGTTAGGGTTTTCTCATAGCACCGCTATAAAAGGGAGAGCTGGGTTTGTGGACAGGGGAGAAGAAGGGGGACCCGGAGGCGTGGGAGGCTCTCTCTCTCTCGTGTTCTACCATTTCGGTTTGTTGTTGGTTTTGGAATCTGTTGTTGTTCTGGTTTAATGTTTCCCCTTTAATGTTTCATATCTGAATATTCACCTCTGCTTTTATCCATTTTTTATCCAGTTTCTAGGATTCAACGACCGCCTTTCTTGCCAGTGTCCTTGCATTAGTTTAAATATGTGCTTCTGTGGATCTGCTCATCAGGGCCGAGCACTTGGATCTACGCATTTGCTTGGGAGGATAGATCGAAAGAGGGGAGGGTTTCTGGGAGGTGCAGATCTGAAGGTGCAGAGGACGGGTTTCTTAGGTTTCTCAGGGCGGAAATCTGGAGAAAGGAAAGCGTTCAGGGCCTTTTCTAGGACGTCTAAGGCTGAATCTTTTCCTTCTGTTAAGAACACCAAATAAATTTTAATTTTAATTTGAATGTCTTTTGTTTGTCATTTATTTTACTCAAAAACCACACAAATATTTAATTTTTATTTTTAATTAATTTACAAGGTTGTTCAAGATTTAATAGAATTTTCATAAAATCAAATTTAAGTTTTTTTTAATATTTTCCTTAAAATATTATTATTATTATTATTGTCACATGGCCCTTTCCAGCTAAGACTACTCCCGGGTTTCCGTACCCATAGGGGAGGTGCCATAGGTGATAGTCTCCTAAAACGAGTTTTCACAGGTGTTGGCGGCGTGTCCAAAATTTGCGCATCAACAGATATGTCTACGTGGAAGGCATGGATCAACTGAAGTAGGTTCATCACCAACTCTCCATTAATGAATTTGATGATACTAATTAGGGAGAGTT
>MNCI01030691.1:90511-114325 GCA_015680685.1 Gnetum montanum | reverse complement strand
AGATCATTAAAGAAGAAATCAAAAAACTCCTCAAGGTAGGGTTTATTTATTCCATTGTGAATAGTGAGTGGGTTAGCCCACTCATGATTATGCCAAAGAAAGGTGATATGTGGCAAGTCTACATCGACTTTCAGTTTTTGAATATGGCAACATTCAAGGATCACTTTCCATTGTCATCTGTGGATGTGCTATTGCGCACCATTTTTGGGAAATGTTATTATAAGTTTCTAGATGGTTATAGTGGCTATAACCAAATCTAGATTTCACTAGAGAATCAAGCCAAAATAACATTCACGAGTTCATGGAGGAATTTTGCATATTAAAAGATGCCTTTCGGCCTATGTAATTCCCCTACCACATTCCAATTCCTAGTCTTGAGTATTTTTCATTAGCAAATCGATAGCAAGGTGGAAGTCTTCATGGATGACTTTTCCACCTATGGGGATATGTTTGAACAAGTCTTGGACTATCTTGGATAATTGTTCAAAAGATGCATGGAGACCAATCTTTGGTTCAAATGGCAGAATAGCCATCTAATGTCCAAGAGGGCATTATGTTGGGGGTACAAAAGTTTACAAGTAGGAATTTAGGTCTAACCTAAAAAGATTAGGGTCATCAAAAAAATTACCCATCAACCAGAAATTGTAAAAGATGTTTAGTCATTTCTTGGACATATTGATTACTACCAGTGATTCATAGAGAATTTCTCTAAGATTGCAAAATCATTAGTCTAGCTAACAAAGAAAGATGCTCCATTTTTTGAACCAAGGAATGTAAAAATGCATTCCAAAACCTAAAGGAGAAACTTGTAGAAACTTTAATTCTATAGGAACTAGACTAGTCCAGACCATTGCATGTCATGACAGATGTATAAAATTATGCCTTGGGAGCTATGCTTACATAGTTTGATGACAAGAAATATCCATATTACATCCACTACACAAGCCAAAGCATTGTGGATGCATAGTTGAATTACACCACAACAAAGAAAGAACTAATGGTGGTGGTGTATGCTCTATAGAAGTTTAGGCACTATGTGATTGAATACAAGGTGTTTGTGCACACTAATCATTGTGGAATTTTTTTCCTAATAAATAAGCCAATGGTAAGTTCCCATGTCATACGATAGCTAGTGATCTTATAGGAATTCAATCTTACTATGGTAGATCTAAAGGGAACTAAGAATGTGATCATTGACCACTTGTCTTAGTTGCGATGGATCAACAAAGAGGAGGAAAGCCCATAGTTTGATTAGTTTCCTAATGAAGTACTCTTTTATAGGGCTATAATTTAAAAATTGCCTAATGAGCCAAATGGTATGATGACATTCTCACCTATCTTCTCACTTAAGAGGTGCCTCAGGAGTTGGGCCGCCAAAAGAAACAATAGTTTCTTCACTTGGTGAAACGCTTCATGAAGATCACCAAGCACCTCTACAAGATGTTCATCAATCGCTTAGTTCATTGGTGTGTCCCTAATGCTAATCAACTATGCATTCTCTAGGACACTCATAAGGGTCCTTATGGAGGTCACTATGTTAGGAGATGCACAGCCATTAAGATGCTAATGGCAAAGTATTATTAGCCGATATTTTTAAGGGATGCTTACCAATTTGTTAGCTCTTCTAAACATTTCCAACACACTGATGGAACAACCACTCGAATGGAGGGATTCTAATAGTGTATTCAACCACTAGAACTGTTTGACATCTAGGGCATTAACTTCATGGATCCCATCACATTCATGTCAAATGGAAAGGCATACATCATAGTCACTATTGACTATTGTACGAAGTGGGAAAATTTAATAGCAATCACCTACTATACATTTTCTACTGCTACTTGATTTGTATAATAGAATGTTATAAACATGTTTGGTATGCCATATGCATTAATTTTTGTAATGGAACCCACTTTACAAGCACTATCTTTTGGAAGCTCATGTAGCACTTGGGGGTTGAGCATAAATTAAAATTAGCTTATCATCCATAAGCTAATGGTTAAGCTAAGGCTACAAATAGGGAAATCACTAAGATATTAACAAGAATGCTTAGTAAATATAGGAGAGACTAGAGCACAAAACTCAACGATGTCCTCTGGGTCTACTACTCCACCTAGAAGCTTCCTATAGGCTACTCTCCATATGAGCTGGTGTACAAAAATCTACCAACTCTTCCAATTTAATTTGAGCTTTGTAAACTTTCAATAGCTTGTGATCTTGACCTTGACTTAAGTCTAGTACAAAAAGAAAGATTAATGAATTTCAATCTGCTAGAATGAAAATTGATTAGTGGTTCTATCATTTTACAAGTTGCATAAGGCATTTAACAAAAAATGCCATTGCTTTAGAATTAGAAATGTCAAATTTCAACTAGGAGATTAGGTCCTCTACTGCAACCTCACACATGTACCTCAACAAACTAAGTTCCAGACATTATGGAAAGGGCCTTACATCATTTACAAAACCTTTTCTTCTAGGGCTATGTTAATCTACAAGCCTGAGAGCCAAAACAAAAAACAAGAAGTCAACATGCAACAAATTAAACCTTTCCATGAGTAGAAGTAAGCCAGTGTTCACAACACCTCCTTAGATGTACAACCATGTTCAATCTTCTGAATCTCCTCCTTTCAACTTAGTTGTGGGGGAGATGTCCATCCATGCTAATCATATAAGTGGCTCCTTAGTTTTTTATGTTTTTGTTTTACACCTTGTTATTTTTAGAACTTTTTATTTTACACCTTATTTATCTTACACCTTCTTGTTTTTATATTATTAATTTTTTCCAATTTTTTTAAAATATTGTTGGTACATTTTATTTTTCTTGAATATTTTACAATTTCTTGTATATTTTTCTTTATTTTGGTGTGGTTTTTTTATTGTGTTCTAATAATAATGTGCCTTATTTCCAAATGGGTATAGTGTGGTTTGCTTGATGTGGGCATGTGCTATCTAGTTATTTGATTGTTGGTGTCTAGATCCTAGCTTTGAATTTTGTTATTGATAACTCAAACATGGTTTCCTTTTCATGAAATAGGTAGTGAGTCCATGACATTCACCCATCCACAAACTCTATGGTTTTCCTTATTCTAGAATTATGAGGTCCCTTTTCATTAATAAAATTGTAATGAACTTGTGACCTTGGTAGTTTTTAAACTTGTTAAGGATTTAAAGGTTTGAATAGGGTGTGAATTCAAGGGGGCTTAGTACTCTTTGTGCCTTTTTTCTTACTTGAATGTATGGGTGTTTTCATGGATTTCTTACCCTTCCATTTTGATCAATAATAGAAAGTTGAATAAGCCTTTACATGGTGTGGTTTCTATTCAAAAAAATGGTGGGAATTCAAAGCACACACCTTAGAAAAAATAAACGAGCTACAAGCACTAGTTATGGGACTATAAAGATATGTTACCCATGCTTATAGTCACCCTCTAACTAAGGCCCTTTCTCACCTACTACTTGTCTTTTCTTCTTAAATAAGGAATGGTGGTTGTTCTGTGGGAGCACTCTTGTGTCTCAAGGGGGTGAACTGGTTTTAGAGTGGTGATGTGAAGTCATTGAATGTGGTTGGTTTTGGTATGGACTAAGGATGGATTTTATCAAGTCACTTAACCATAAAATTCACAAGGGAGTTCATGTGACCTTAATCAGGAACTTCATCCTACTTTCTCTCTCTGATCTATCTATGTTTTCCAAGCCTCACCTCACTATCAGTGCTCATGTTCTTGTTCTATGCCTTGGTTTGATGTGTTGAAATTCTTAGGTAGTTTTTTCTGGGTTATCATATTTAAATTTTCATAACCATTAATCACCCATGGGATCCACATACTCCTTGTTTTGAGGATATGCAAGGGCAACAAGGTCATGTGCCTACTTTGGGAAGGACCCAACTACATACCTTTTGGTTGGATTAGCTAAATTCTTTATCCTTAGGCATTCTTACAATCAAATCTTTTTGTGTGTCCCATCAATGACATCCAATTTTGTGCATTTTTACAATTGAAATCCTCTTTTTTGTTATCATGAATTATTTAACCCCCTTTAATCATTTCATCACATTTGGGCTCCTTAGAATTTAATAATGGACTGCTTATCCATTTCACCCTACTTTCTAGTCTTCCTACTAATGTTATTAAAAGAATCAATTCACCATAATCACAACTTAGCCATGTGTAATTGCCAATGAGACAAGGTACTTAAAAGCTATAAGCTACACATTGCATACTAATCTGTGATTTTGTTATGAATGTAGTGGAAAGAGTGGACTAGAGGTAGGAGTGTCTTCACCAAGAAATCAGCAGTAGCACCATGCGATGGGGACCCTTCATGCTCATTGAATCTTCTCTCTCATTCTTCAATTGCCAAAAGTTTTGGATGTTAGTTTTGGCTAGGGTGTTCAATTCTATTGTCATGAACACCCCATTTTTGTAAAAGATTGTAAATTCATACGCTTGGACACTTAGAATCTATCTGTTCCATCTAAGTCAGTTTGAATGTTAGTCAATAATCCCATATCATTCCAATATTTTATAAGGGACTTGTTCCTCCTTTTATTCACTCAAGGAAGAGTTTTCATTTAGTCATGGGGGTATGATGAACTATATTTTATCTAACTCCAATATCGGGTATCTGATATCAAAGCCCTAATATCGGATACTCGATATTGGGGGCTTAGAGGTGATTTTAGATATTTGATGTTATAGGATATGTGCCGAACTATAAATATAGTGCTTAGGTGCATGATTTGGGGATAAGTATTGTCATAGCATAGCAGAGGTCTTGTAATGTTTCTTCTCCAGAGTTAGGATATTTTCCCAAGTGCCCATAGTAGGAGTCATTGATTGTACAGATCTTTATTCAAGCATTATTGTACTTAAGCACGATAGTGTGTGCAGCAATAAAGATGAGCTTTTTGCTAATCCTTGCAACACATTGGCTAGATTAAATATTTTATTTATGCATTTAATGTTTTATGCAATTTTATTTAATGCTTTCAAGTAGTTAAACTAAATTAAGCTAAGTTAAGTTAGCTAGGCTGAATAGCAATTAATTAAGCACATAAGTATGACCACTTCGAGCATATGCATGATGCTTGATAATCCTAGCAACACTTAACGTTTGGTAATCCAACAATGTTATACATGTTTAGGATGTGTACAGAAAATGGGAATGGATACTTATGTTAGGATTAGTTAGAGATTAATTAGTTGGAGCTCTTCACATAAAATGGTAGTTGGAATTATGAAGATAGTATTTGGAAAAGTTATAGATGTAGAAAGATTATATTTTAAATTGTTAAAATGTGGGGGGGATGTCGGACCCCGAAAAGAAGTTCTATTGATATTAACAATGTATCAGTTACAGTAATCTGAACAAGTCATAGGGTTAAGGGGAAGGGAGAAGTTGAGAGCACTATGCAAGAAACTCAAGACCAGCCTTATAAATAAACAAGTGTTAAAGGGAGGAAGCCCAAATTGGGGCACCACCAAACGACCACCCATGCTGACTCGTTACAAGATAGAAGGACAAAGGATTAGATAAGGAATCAAAAAAACTTTCAATTAAGGATAGAGATAAATTGTTAAAATGTGGTGGAGAGGTAGTGTGAAAAGAGACTTGAAAAATCCTTAATGAAGCACATCAAAATAATTTGACCAGACAATGAATGATTAATAAACTTGTTATGATTTTCAAAAAATGAGAAAAATCATCTTTAAATAGTTATAGATTCATCATGATTAGTAACTTGTTTGCCAAATTGTTAGGTATCATTTTGGAGAAAAAATTGGGATTGTAAGCAAAAGGAAATAATTTACGTGTTATTTCACAAGCAAGATTCACAGCAAACCATTTCACACTAGATCATTTAGTTACACTTAGATATTGCACTGAATAAGCAAAGGGAAAACAAGGTAAAAGAATTATTTGTTTTGTGAATTTTACTAAAGCATTTAACTCTATTGTCAGAGAAAAATTATAAAGCAAACTTATCAAAGTTAAAGTTGATTTTAGTTTACTTGGTTATGTAGCACTAATAGCGAATTCAAATTCAAAGTTAAAAGTAATATTGCATCGACTACAGCAATTTTTTGAATGTATAAAAATAAAGTAAATATTGAAAAAATAAAAGTGCTAATTTGTGGATATAGTAACAAATATTACACTATTCAACTAAATAATAAAACACATGCTATTGTGGATACTTCTAGATATTCAGAAGTAGAATGCTCCGAAAATTATAAGTGGAGATATTATATATTAGGAGTTGCAAATGGATGGAAGGTCTTTTATACAATGAAGAATAAATGTACTTATCATAATATTTGGACATGAAGAATTCTAAAACATCTTTTTAAAACCATTTCCCAAACTACAATGCTTTAAAATGTGTGATGTGGGGCCTTGGTTTCGATCAAGAATCATAAAAAGGAATTGAAAAGCTTAAAAAACAATTCTTGTTGGAAGAATTCATGGTAAAAACTCAAGTTCTATATGCAATAATTTTATTAGAAGAAAAATCAAGTTCTATATGCAATACATTTATTATTCATCCTATTATGTTAAGTGGATACATAGTTAGGGACCAGGCCTTAGGCCTTGTGCTAAAAATGGGGAAGATCCTTGAAAGAGTATAGAACCTTAGGCTCTTAAAACATAATAAAAGCTTATTTTCAATTTCATTAGTTATGTATGAACTAATTTCTATTCTGCAGCTTACAGTTTTTTCTTTTAAGCTTTTGGGAAAGTTTTTGAGGACTTTTAAAAAAAAATTTAGATCTTTTAAGGATATTTTATTATTTTCCGGTGTTTAAAAGGTGTTTGGCATGCTATCGATGTCCAGGGATTTTGAAATGTTTTGAAACATTTGAGGCCATGGCTGTCAGTCTCTCATTTTCAAACATTATCTGCCGGAGGATCTATGAAAACTTCTCTGAAGGGACTCATACGTTGGCAGTGTGGAAACTTGTCAAACTTAGCTGCAGCCTGCAGGACAGATAAGTGCCTGCGTTCCATCCCAATTTGGCAATACCAAGCAAATCTATTCACTAAATCTCCATATGGATGCTGGAATGTGGCTTTCCACGGCAGTTGTGGAATTTGTCCTGCAATTATCGTGTGAAAAGCAATGCAGTGATGGTTACTTGACCACCGTAATTATTGACGATGCCATTCCATGCCACTCCATGAAAGGCACAGCAGAGGCCTACAGTAGATTTGTACACTGATGATTAATAATAATAATAAACTGGATTGCTACAGAGAAAGGATTACTAACAGCATCAGCTCTTGATAGTGTGAAATTCACTCATCTAACGTGGTAACGGCATTTGCTGATCTTNCGCGCCGACTTACAATTTTAGGTAGGATGCCGACTTACAATTATAAGTTGATAATGAATGGAATTTTTTTGGTTCGGTAGGTGGTGGAGGATTTGTGGGTTATTTGTGGTTTACCTTGCTTAATCTTTAATTCTTTTTCTCAGTTCATTTCCCCTACCGGATGATCTTTAAATTATGAAATCAATTAAGACATATAGTCAATTATGGTAACATATCCGAATATCATATTAGCATTTTCAATAAAGGACATAGCATTGCAAATTTGGTTCTAAGTATTTGCCAAATATTCATTTGTTTTCTCACTTAGAATGTAAAACTTTCTTTAAAAAAAAACTTTCTTTAAAAAAACAAAATCGTTGCAGATAAAAAATGTTAAA
Organism: Gnetum montanum; assembly: GCA_015680685.1. NCBI lineage: Eukaryota > Viridiplantae > Streptophyta > Gnetopsida > Gnetales > Gnetaceae > Gnetum > Gnetum montanum. The sequence continues at coordinate 106,611 of MNCI01030691.1, read as the reverse complement.
AACACCAAGATAATGGATTTTTCCTTCCCAGTTACATAGCATTGCATTAGGATTCAAGCTTATTTAATATTGAAATGTAACTATTAAAGAACATCCTTTGAAGAGTATTGAGTAGAATAGAAATGCACTAATGTAGCCTAAATTTAAAAGCAGTAGGTAGCACAGTAACAGGGGAATGCATCCCAGTGACAATACAGTGCTATTCTTGCCCCATAAAATAAACCAAAACCTAATCCAAAAGCTACTAATGATACATGATCTTCTATCCAATCCCACCAAGGAAATCCAATCCCACCAATCCTTGGAAGGACTGGGTTGCATGTTTTGTTTCTCTTTTACCTTATGACAATAATCATGGGGGAAAACTCTACATAAACAATCATTTCCAGCAAATGCACTATCATCAAATGTGGTGAACTGGGTAGACCTGGGGATCCTACCACTGACATGATTATGGGAAACATTGAAAACTCCCAGTGAAGTTAAGGAACTTAGATGCTCTAGAATTGTGCCAGTCAGTCTGTTTGAACTCAAATCAATTTGTTCTAACATGACCAACTTTCGTATGTCTTGTGGTATATGGCCACTGAACATGTTGTGAGATAAGTTAAGTAGCCTTAGTTTACCCAGTTCTCCAATGCTCTCTGAAATAGTGCCCCTGAGATTATTACATGACAAGTCTATGAGATTGTTGTAGGATATCATCTATTGATTGATAAGTTCCAACCCCTTTTGCCTAAAAATCATTTTCACACTATCAGGCAAGTACTCTACCAGAGGGATAAAAGAGATACCTGACCCTGGATGTATCCTGCTGTCATTCCAAACGTTGCCAAATCCCCTCAGTTAATCCAGCACCTGCAGCTCAGTCAAATCCACCATCCATTTTGGAATTTCTCCTTCCAGTTGATTACACCCTAGATTTAAGGTCTTGTGCATTTTCATTTCTCTTAAATATTCTGGAACAGTACCGGTTAACCTGTTTTTCCTGAAATCCAGCCATATCAGGTTTTTGCAACCAGACAAGGATTTGGATATGGAACTCAAAATGCAGACAGGACCCTTAATGAAGGTGGGAAGGTCAAAGATAGCTCTCCACTGAAACTGTTAGAGGAAACTATTAAGGTATACAGGTGCGAGTTATTGCTCAAACTCCTTGGAAGTCTTCCGGTGAGCCTGTTTCCGGAGACATCTAAATAGCCCTGTTTGCTGCAACTGCTCAAACTCTCAGGAAGTTTTCGTGACAATCTGTTTCCAGATACATCTAAATTGCAATTGGCTGAGCATCCCAATTCTTTGCGGAATTGAACCGGTTAATCCAGTGCCACCCAAATCCAAAATAGATAACTCTTTCATGTCCACGATGCAATCTGGAATGTGGCCTCTTAGATTAGCATTCACTTGCACTTCGAATAATCCACGGAGGCGACACATCTCTGTGGCCAACACTCCCATTATTCTTCCTGCTGTTAACTTCAAGACAACAAGATTTCGAAGCTTCCAAATAGCCATGGGGATTTCTGCTTGCAAGCCATCTACCAACAAAACCAGTGATTCCAAATTCTGCATGAGTTCAAAGCAGCTAGGTATCCGGCCTTCAAATTTCCCTCTCAAACCGAGGGCCTCGAGCGTTGCTAGCCCGCAAATTTCTTCTGGTATTCTTCCCCTAAGATTGTTTCCCTCTAAGTGAAGAGAGACTAGATTCTTGAAGCTTTTGATCTGGGGAGGTATAGCTCCTGAAAGTATTCCACCTTCTAGATTCAGCGTTTGCACCTGCGGCAAGTTCCCCGGCTGCTGTGGAAAATTGCACGACATAGGCACTTCCATTTTACGGAGACTCAGTGACGACAACTGCTTCAAATCCCTAAATTGTATTGGAACGCATCCAGCTATCCCATCTCCTACAAGGTACAGCTCAGTAAGCATTGAAAATTTCCCACTGCCAAGGTATGTGTCCCTCCAGACTACTCGTACTCTTCATCGATCCTATATCTCCGTCTCCAAGATATAATATCTGGAGATGAGAGAGACTTGACAGCCATGGCGGTACAGAACCAGTCAGTGAATTCCGTCCAGCTCCAGCAGCTCAAGCAACGAACAGTTCATTAATGACAAGGGAATGGGACCATGGAATTCAATCCAGCTTAGAAAGAGTTCTTCCAGCTGCTTCAATGCACCGATTCTTGTGGGAATTGCACCAGAAAGTTCAGTTGCTGCTAATGTCAGGCTATGCAAAGCCGAACAATTCAATATGGAGAGAGGAATCTCCCCATTTAATTGGTTAGAAAAGAGATTCAGCACTTGCAAGTGCTGCATGTGACCAGTCTTGGGAGGTATGGAACCTGCAATCAGAAGAATAATTATCATTTTTAATGAGTGTCTATGCTTCTAAAGATTGAGATTTGTGTGTGGAATTGCAAGGACTGCTTCCAGGAGAATTTGAATTGTGTAGCCAAAAAAAAAATGGAGGGATTACAAAGAAATCGTGATAAGTAAAATTATAATGCTATATCAATACTGCAATTAAAATTTTAAGGATAAAAGACTTTATGCCGCTATTTCTGAGTAAGCATCTATAACCTACTTTGCAATAGGATATAAAATAAACAGATGTAAGTTGAAGATGGATACTGCATAAAACCATGATTCAGAATTGGCAACTAGAATCTGAAACCGTATTGGTAATGAAATTTTATGAAAAATGTTGATTCCAGAATTTGAAACCTTATTTGGCACTAAAAGTTTATGGAAATCGGTGATTCCGATGAAGCATACAAGTAAATTAAATGCAATAATGTACCTATGAGAATCGGAGATGAGAGTACAAACTAGGGATAAAGTGCAACAGAACCCGGGAAAAACAAAATCCAAACCACAAACCAAACCTTTCAAGTAGTTATAACTGAGATCTAGTTGTAGCAGCAGCGTTAAGCGAGCCATCTCTGTGGGAATGGTGCCATGAAGATAATTGTCCGACAAATCCAATGAAGTTAGGGAGCTGAGATTGCCTATAAACGGCGAAATGAAACCTTCAAGTGCTAAATTACTGAGTTTCAGCGATACCACCCTCTTTGTACAGTTGAAGCCTCCGAAAGTGACTCCGAACCAGTCATAACAGAGTCTATCAGAATTAGCGCGGCTCCAATTGCTAAGACGGTTTTGAGGAATATACGTGAATCCTTCCTTGACCTTCAGCAATGCTTCAATTTCTATGTCAAATGCTTCTGCAGCAGAGGAATGTAGAGGAGAGAAAGCATTTGACGGCAAAGCTGAGACAGATAACAGAGGCAAACACAGCAGAATAACGTCGTTTCATGCTGCTTTCGCGTGTTACATATCAGAAATGTAATGCATCACTTGTTATTTGGAAAAATGTTTCGGAATGTTAAAGAAAGATTCTGTTCCTTGATAGCTTATTAAAAGCAATGCCATTCCATGGCATCACTGATATAGCTACTTGTCAACTCTAAATCTCTTTCATGGAGATCATGAGAGGTTGTGCAGATCTCAGCAGAAATATGTGATGAATAAAGATCTAGAAGGAATTAGAAGAAGGATGAGAGGTTGTGCAGATCTCAGCAGAAATATGTGATGAATAAAGATCTAGAAGGAATTAGAAGAAGGATGAACATTTGGACAGAGTTAGGTGCAAGTGGCTTTAGGCTGATACAGACAAAGATGGTGGATCTAGAGGAGAAGGCAGAGAAGCGTAGCTTGTTTACACCAAGTTAGTCATATCCAAAAGTTGGTTAGGCTTTACTTTGTGGTTTTATATCAAGTTAGAGGTAAATATTATGGCTTCATGTCAATGCAAGTGTTAGTGTTAGCCCATGACAAAGATATCTTATCGTTACCTTGATTTTTATTTATTTATTTATTTATTTTTGGCAAGGTAATTTGGGGTTGGTAGCACAACCCCTCCCTATATAGGGTAAATGTGACCTATGAATAAAAAGGGTCCTACCACAAGGTTACTCTACTACCACACCTAGAACTGCATGCAAGAATTGAAGCGAAAACTAGCATTCATAAAGAAAGTAGTTGGTCATATTTAAAAGTTGATGAGGTATTACTTTGTTAGTTAGAGTATTGCATGTATTGGGTTAGATGAGAAGATTTTGCATCCCATACCATTGAGACCAAAAATACATGATAAGATATGATACACTACCAAAAGAAGAGATCATAGTGTTAAAGACATTGCAAGAAGAGAAAAAATGTAGGGATTCTAACTTAAAGAACTTTGGTTTAAAATAAGAAAAAAATGAATATACAAAGGAGACAATTAAAAAAACTCAAGAATAAGAGGCTTATCTTTAAAGAATTAATCTTAAAGGTCATTGGAGTTAGATCAATGGGTGATAGACCTTGAAATATTTGGTATTGTAGATGGAAAAAAATCTAGATAAACAAGGACTTAAGTAAATGGAAATTAATTAAATATGCAAGGAATGATAAATGGTTAAAGAAACTAAAGAGGAAAGAAAATTGTTGTTGTCTTATAAAGCATAAATTTTTTTAAGCTTTTGATAGTTTTAGCATAACTAAAAAGTGGGAGATAGAAAATTTCCCATATTTTGTGTTTTAGATAGAATGTATTATTTTCAATATTTAGGAATTGATATGGTTTATATTGCTCATGTTAATAAAGTTATCTTGTGTGACTATTTTAATACTTGCATTAAATTAGAACAAATTTCATTTTTGGATTGAAATGAAGTAGAGATTTCACATATACAATATATGATAAACACTTGTGTTTTTCTTCTCATAAGCATGATAGGGTTTGGTCAAGAATCAATTTCTTCTGAACTAGGCCTAATTATATTATTTTTAATTTTATCTCTAAATTTCTAAATTCTATGCTACATACTTGGCGAGGTACCCCTAAACTCATCCATATGAATGATCGTGTACGCATGATCCGGTCAAACTCCACAGATGGCTTAGTTGTGGTATTTAGATAGTTACAGATTAATTAACATTTTTTGTCTTCCCACATGGACTAGTATTTGCTTTGTCATGTATGGTTTAGTCCAGAGTGAGGTGTATGATGTGATTTCTATCATTACACTACTCTTAAAAACAATGGGAAATAACTTGATTAAAATAATAAGCAATAGGGAATAAGATCTAAGCTAGCCTAAGTGTGGTGAGTATCCATCCTTAATCATCCGTACACATCTTAGACCTCATGTACTACTTCTGGGATTACTAAGCATACATTACTTGAGCATTCCTAGATACGCTATTAGGATACGAAGTAGTTACACTTCAATGTTCGTGAATAAGTTGTACTCATTCTACGTCTATCAATAGGAAATGTAAATGAAAATAAAGGAAATATGTACTAGGAAACAACAATAAATAATTAACAATGAAAGTAATTAAAAGCTACGTGAATGTTGCAATGATGGAATAATCTCGATCTTTATTACTGATCATGTGCATGTCCAAGTACAACACACTCAAATAAAGGTTCCGTACAATTACAATCATCACACTATGGGCATGCACTGAAGAAAGAATTGAAACTAATTGAAAACTGACAAAAAGACTCTACCAACTACTTACCAACTCCCCCCTTTTCTTGTGCATCCGTACATTGTATTTATAAGCCTACATAGGAATCATGATATTGTGTATTTGATATCGAAGCTACAATATCACATACTTGATATCAAGGATCTGATATTAGGGCTTGGCAAACTATGCTTCATCACACCCCCACGACTAAATAACAAATCGTGCTCGAGTTAAATAAAATAAGAATAAGTTCAATTGATTACAAAGTGGATAGGTATGGGATTATTGACTAACTAGGGATTACTCATGCTTCAGTGTGGGTTTGAACAAAACAAAATTGGGACATAGATGCATAATTACAAAATACAAAATTTGTTGGAACTCATGTGGTTCTTGGTGGTGGTGGCTCCTCTACGGGTCTCTTCCTCTTATCTTGTGCTCCAAGCTTTGAAAATGGGTATCTCTAAAGGAGTGCCTAGAGCTTTTTTCTTTGGTTTAAGGATCCTGTGTCATCCATGCTAATGTTCCAATGTTTGATGGAGTCAACACCTCTCATGGACACAATAGTTGCAGAAACATCTGATTGGCCTTGACTTACCAAGCCGCAAATAACCATCATTCCTCTTTATAGGCTCTGGCTTTATCCTTATATTCTTGGTAGTCCATGAGCCATCGAGCAAAATCTGCTACAACATCTTTTTGTCCCTGGTAGCTGGTCTTGACCACCTCTAATTCAAAATTTGCTACTTCTAATCTCTGTAATGTCTTCTTGTGTTCAACAAATTCAGTTTCATACTTAGCATAGGTGGTTGCTACCTACTTCTTGAATTCTGTTCTCGGGCATCCTACTTTCAACATGGCCAAGTTGGCCTATTGCATATTTACCAAATCCATGTATTCGGTGAGATCTTGTATATGCGAGTCCCAACTTTTCAATTTTGCTTGATGGGTGAAGGCATAAGTATCCAATATGGCCTGCTAATCAATGTTTTGAGCATTGAGAGTGCTAATATGGGCTTTGGCCATATGGATTTCTTTTTTAATTACCTGTTTATACATCCCCACCTGATGTTTGAAGTGCTCCTTGAGCTTCTCATGTCACTTGATCTCATTTTTTGATGTGCTTATTTCAATTACTATTTTTTGGCGAATTTCATGTACCTCCTCCATTGAGAGGGTTCTATTTTCTCTGGCCATGCGATTCATATCATGGTTGAACCTTATTAATTATTCTTGCAATTTCTGAAAATTTTCCTTGAGAACATTCTTTTGTTTCTCTACTATGGTCAACTAGAGATTTTTGGCAACGAGGTGTTTATTTTCTTCTTGTGAGCCCTTGAGTACTTTAGCATGTGCATATGTTTGAGCTTGTTCCTTAGAAGCATTCCAATTAGCCTTCTCTTTTTCCTCATCCACTTTTTTATTTTCTACCAACAATTTACTTAGTTGATCCATTCGAAATGATTCTGTTGGTCTAAAAGGATGAATTTGGAAGGATCTTGTTGTGTAGCTTGTAGGATGACAAGCTTTTCTTGGAGTCTTTCTAACTCCTCTACATCCTCAGCCCTAAGCTTTGCCATAACTAACTTCCCTTTAGTATAAATGAGGTCTGACTGAGTTGTTGTGACATCTTGAGGGATGTCAAATAAGAACATCATCACTTGTCCTATCTGCAGCAACCGATCTAGAACATCCTTATGGTCCATAGGAGTCATTGAGGGATTGGCAAAGGTTTGAGCATCACGTGCTCCTGTAAAGTCTACTGATGGCACAACAGGAACATTAAATGATTCTTTTATGTGGTTTGTGACCACTTCTGCTGCTCCCACTACATCTTGGTGTTGCATGACCATTCTTGTGGTACCTTCACTAGTTTCTAGTTGCACCTCAAAGGATGCAGTGTTTCCAGAGATCTGTTGTGAGCAATGTGATTCCCCTCCTCTTGTTTAGATGGATACCTACCCCCATGCACAATCAATTGAGATCGTGGATTATACAACATCATCAATGACCCTGAAGAGATTAGCTTTATCACAACTTCCTCAACTGATCGATTAAACGATGGCCCTAAGATGACTCAACAATGGTCGATGATAGTTGGTCTTGTTAGCCTATAGGTTATGTGTTGGGACCTACTTCTTATTACTGACTAGGCCCCACCTTCTGTTCTTGCTGAGGCTCTAGTATCTCACCAGCATTTTTCCTTGGAGTTGGTGGCTTTAGTAATTCAAAAAATGAGGCATTTTGAGCCTTCCTAGGAATGTTATTGGTGTTCCCTAGAATCCCAATATGTCAACATAGCTTCCTAATTAAGTAGGGAAAAGGTAATATGAATTTTCTTGTCTTATGTTCTTCAAACCCCCTTAGAATTTCTATGAGATATAGATAGAGTAGGTTGGCATTAACCTTGCCCATCAAGATGGCACTTCCTCTAGCTGCATAGGTAGAAATTTTGTTCAATCCTTTTGTTGGGAAAATGTGATATGTGCCAATTTTAAATTAGATCCTCCCTTTAAGGGTGAGTTCTCCATATGCTTTTTCCTCTTTACCGTACGTCCTTTTTAACCATATTTTCCATGCATTCGTATCAAAGTAAGTGGATAGGTGAGCAACTTTGGGCCCTATGTTTGGAAGATTCAATACTTTTGAAATGGCCTTGGTAGAGAAATCAATAGAAATACCACCAATATCAATGGTGGTGCCTTCTTCCTTGTTGTGCCAAAATTAGTACGTCTCCCCCAGGTACCAATCACCACTCTCAGAGAGAACATGTCATAATGGAGATGCTTTAAGTTGGTATCTAATTGCCTCAAGGGAAAATTTAGTAAAAGGTCCAAAATTAAGTTCCACAATCACAACTATTGATGTGGACCTTTCATGAATTTCCTAAACACATTTTGGAGACAATGTGATATGTTGTCCTTATTCAGGTGCCCTGCTGTCTCCACCCTCAGCATTCCCTGATTGCACAATAGTAGGAGGTTTTTGATGAATGTTGAATGATTATGCCTCCTACTTTGTATGTTCTTCAAAAGGTGCCTAGTCTCTACCTCTCCTTGGTTATTTGGATGTACCCTGAGAGGGTCCTCCTAATTGTCCTCTTTTAGGGGCCATCTACAATCACACAAGATCAATTATTAGTAAGGTTATTTACAAAATTAGATTAATACCTTACTTCTTACCCTTAATACATTTATTTCTTACTTAGTATGATATTACTTAGAGATTTTCATGAAAAGTCCCCTAAAAGTTTTGAAATTAAACCCAATTTTGATTAGGTGACTCCAAAAAATAATTTTTTTATGGTCTAGGTGAAGAAACAAAATTAATTTGGCAACATTTTTATCACTTTTAAGGTCACTTACCCTTGATAATATCCTTTGGGCAACGATAAATTTTGAAAAAACTACATGCTACTTGAAGCATACCCTTCCCCCACAACTAAGTTAAACACTTTGGGTTTAAGCAAGTTTAATTGAAACGAGAATCGGAGCGTTAATGAGCAAGTTATGGATGTTTGAATGGTAGGTGTGCAAGCTAGAGAATTTGTGGAAGAAAATTTGAACAACTCCCCTCACATGAATAGTGAAAAATGATGTTGACATGTGCCGAGGGGGTCCATAAATATAGTTTTTATGGAGATGATATTGCGTATCGGCTAGCGTGAACCTAATATCTAGTATTCGATATCATGGCCCTTATGAAATAGGGTGTTTGGCAAAATGGATAGTTTATTCAAATTTTTGACACAAAAAATGAAGGATTTAAGGTTAATTTGAAAGATCTAGGGTAATGTCGAAGAGACCTAAAGGCACCAAAAGTGTAATGAAGTGGAGTTTTACAATGGAGTTTGTCAATGGAGTGAGGTAAAAGGACATGTAATAGTACATAGGAACATTTGAATTAAATTGATGATAACTGAAAGGAAAGTTTTATCAATGCAATACTTGGAGGGTATAAGGTGATCTGATGATGTGCACTGGTTGCAAATTACAGAAGTTACGCAAGTGGGTCCTCCCCAAAGCAAGTTTCTACCTATCATGCCCTTACGTAACCACACCTGAAAATGTCCATAAGCATTAAAAGGGTTAAATGTAATCCACACCAGTTCCACAAAACACACACATGTTAAATACCACAATGATGACATATGAATTTTTATGCGACACATGACACAAGTCAAAAATATATGGACAACAAGATGAGAAGAATCATAGAAGGGATTGCAAAGATCGAAACACGAGGTAACTAACCCTGGGCATAATGAATCCTGAGTGTAAGGCATGATTAATTTGTCATTAGCCATTGCTCCAAAATCAAGACCAAGTCCATTTCTATAATCAGTGACATTGCATTGTTCATCCAATGATAGACAACCATAAGAGCATCATGATAGCAAGGCATATGATCACTTGGTGTTTTGTCCAAGGGAGGAGTAATTTGGAATTTCTTTGTAGCACATTTTTCTTGAACTTTTTCTTTTCTCTTTGTTTAGCCGCTTTGGCACTCTTTCTCTTTTCTTGTCTTTTTTTTCTTTCTTCTTCTTTTTTCTTTTGATGTGTAATCCAGAGAAGTTGCCTACCTTTAAGCATGGGTGCATGTATTTCCAATGGAACCCCCTAAAATAGCATTGAGTTCCTTTATTAAGCACCTTTATCACAACTCTTTGATTTTTCATTAGATCTACAAGGATCTTAGTAGAGCCAAGCTACATGATAGCACCTATAGATGTGATCAAAGAGAATCCACAAGTCCCCTGGATGTCACATCCTTTTCATTTCCTCTTAGTCCATCATTCTTCACTCTAGGCATGATGAGCACAAAATTACTTTAAGTTTTAATGATGATAAGAATATCATCATACCTAAAGTAGAACCTCTTATTAATAAAATGGATGGGTGGATGTTGTGGGATTATTGTTCAAATAATTAGTCACTTGTGTCTTAGTAGCATAGAATCACACCTTAATCGACAAGTCACATGAATATTTTATTCATCGATGAGATTATCCACTAAAAGATAAAACCACAAATTAAGAATGAAAAATTGAAAAACAAAAAATTGTAAAATCAAAGAAAAGGAAAAAAATTTACAAATTCTGCCTATTAGAATGGAGGATATCCCCCATGACTAAACCTTTAAGCATGGCTAGAATTAATAAATGGAGAATTTGGATCCATGCATATTGGAAACATTAGGGTCCTATCATATCCAAACCACTAGGTATCTTTTGATGTGGTGGTAGGAATGTATCCAAATTGGGGTTCACATACTTGATTAAAGTAGGCATGGTAGGGCAGATTATAAATGTGGTCATGTAATAAAAAGCTAGCCCACTATGGCACCTGTGACCGTAAGATGGTATGCAAGGATCAATATGTCTCCCTACATGGTTATATTCATTGGGCCACATAGTTGTTGAAGTGTTGATTGGTGGCCCGGATAAAGTAATAGGAGGCACTAAGTTTGAGGAGAAAGATGCATCATAGCATTTGACTTGTGCTAAGTTGGAAAAAGAATCATGTTATTTCTTTCTACGGCCATGCCTAAAGAAAGGATGCTTTTAACATAGTGGAGGACCTCCACTGCTATTAGCAATAGTAGCACAAGTAACATTCGTGGATTGGTGTTGTGATGCAAAACCTTTTGGTACAATTGGTGGTGATGTAGGAGGAGGTGAATGATGAGAATATTGAGGGTGAAGAGAAGTGTAAAGAACATGAGGTGGTGATCTTGTTGAAGAGGTCATGGGTTGATAGTACTTAGAAGAATGATAATGATGTTGTGAAGTAGAGGATGTTGATCTAGTTGGAGAAATAGGATGTTGAACATAATAAGTGTTTAGCATTGAGACATATGAAGGGTACAGTCTGGTTGGTGCTAGCTTGCCCCATGACTAGGGGTTTTGCCACTGCAGTTGAACCCAATATTTCTGTACAAAATTTGGATGTAGCATTCCTCCTCAATGCTCATGTAAATGTGACAAGATTGGGCATTGGCCTTTTGGATGATCATATAGGTAAACATTACATTGATACGTATGATTGGTAGTTGAGCTCCTATCCTTATTTTCTTCAACCCTTCTTTCTGATTGTCGCATGGTGTCCTATACTGTTCCTTGGTTTGACATAGTTCCACCTCTAATAATGTTAGCATATTCTCCACATTTTTCATGTACCCATTTTTTCATCTTATTGATCTTTGCCTTAATTTCATCTAGTGATTTTAGTATTGGCAAAGATGATTCCATCTCCTTGAGGTGAGTTGATTTCTCCTCTTCATGATCATGGACCTTTGCTAGTTTGAGATTTTGATCCTGTTGAGAGGTTTCAACATTCTGCCATTTAGTTATTTCTCCTTCTTCTCTTGCTACCTACTTGATAAGCTCTTGGAATTGGTGGGTGCATAGCTCATATAGTTTACCTAGGGCATACATCCCTAGGATCTACCTTATTTCATCATGAAGCCCATCCATGATGTGATACATTAGCCTTTCCTTGGGGAACCCATGGCCTGGGTGATTGTTTAACAATGAATAGTATCTTTCCAAGGCATGTCCAAGAGTTCATGTTGCCCTTTTATCCATTCTTGGATCTATCTCCTCAAGGCTGACACTCTTTCATAGGTCTAATATCTTTTAGTGAAGAGTTCTACCATTGTTGGCCAACTACAAATTGATTTTGACTTTAAAGATTTGTACCATACTTTTTCTTGGCTAACGAGTGTCAGAGGGAACAACTTAAGTCTTTGCCACCCATTATCAATATTGTTTCATACACAGGCATCATGGAAGGCTTATAAATGATGTTTTGGATCTAAATCATAGCTTCCTAAAAACTTCGAAAAGTTATGTAAATCAAGCTTGGGTAGATAGCTTTACTTGCAATTCCTGCGAGATATTTGAACAACCTCTTGTATATGGACTAGGTCCTTAGTTTCCATCAAGGGTTCATTGTTACTAGGTAGGTTATGAATTTGTAAGTTGGGACAATGTTGTCTTTGTTCATGTTGGTGTTCTTGACTTTGCCCATGAGATCAATTTTTATTTCTACGCCAACCCCTTGAAAGATAGTCATCCATGTAACGACTTGATGTTCAAGGAGTAGAGGAAGAGAAAGAACTAGAAGGCTCTTCATGACTTTTGTAAGCCTTCCAATCATCCCTAGATAAATTCCTAGTGACCATTAAGAAGGTCCTGGGCCTTACAGGCCCCCTCATTCTATGGGATGTCCCATCCTCACTAAAGGTGTCTAAATTGGATGACAAGAGTCCTTGGATATCATTGGGATGTTTATGAACATAAGGGTCTCCTACATAAGGTTGAGTACTCCAAGCTTCATCTTCATCATCACATAATTTGTTGGTTCTCCAATGAATTGCTTCACTAGTTGTTGTGTGATCATCATCTTATGAGAGAGACATTGTTGTGAATTATGTGTGACTTATCTACAATTACTTTCTTTCTAAAAGATATATCATCAATGCTTCTTTACATCGATCTTGGATGATGTAACTAATCTAAATAACTAGCACTATCCCTAGCAACGATACCAATGATCAATAGCAAGGTACCCCTACACTCATCCATACAAATACGAGTGTGTATGCACGATCTGGTCAAACTTCGTAGATGGGCTAGTTATGGTATTTAGATAGTTACGCATTGATCATAGTTCACTGTCTTCCCACCTAGACTAGTATTTTCTTTGTCATGTATGGTTTAGTCCAAAGAGAAGTGTATGATGTGATTTCTATCATTACACTACTCCTAAAACAATGGGAAATAACTTGATTAAACTAATAAGCAATAGGAAATAAGATCTAAGCTAGCCTAGGTGCGATGAGTATCCATCCCTAATCATCTATACACATCTTGGACCTTGTGTACTACTTCTGGGATTACTAATCATACATTACTTAAGCACTTCTAGATACGCTACTGGGATACCAAGTAGTTACACTTAAATATTCATTATTAAGTCATACTCATTTAGCGTCTATCAACAAGAAATGTAAATGACAATAAAGGAAATATGAACTAAGAAACAACAGTAAATAATTAACAATGAAATTAATTAAAAGCTACATGAATACTACAATGATGGAAAAATCTCAATCTTTATTACTGATCATGTGCGTGTCCAAGTACAGCACACTCGAATAAGGGTTTCATATAATTACAATCATCACACTACAAGCATGCACTAGAGAAAGAATTAAAACTAATTGAAAACCAACAAAAAGACTCTACCAACTACTTACCAACTCCCCCCTTTTTCTATGCATTTGAACATTGTATTTATAGGCCTACACAGGAATCACGATATCATGTATTTGATATTGTTACCCAGGCTACGATATCACGTACCCGATATCGAGGCTTTGCAAACTATGCTTCATCTCTTTTGATTATCAAATAAAATGAGACAAAGGAGGTAAGTTACCAAGAATGTTTTTTGTTTAATGGTTGGTTAAAGTTACTACAAAGTCTAGATGTATGTTTCCAAGCATATTATGTAATTAGAAACTTATAAAAAATATGTAAAAAGAGTCTTAAAAAGAACATTGAGGAAAAACTATTCCATATAATGAAGATGAGGCCCAAAAATATTTTCAAACTTTTAGATAAATGAGAAATTTCTAAATATCTATCATTTTTCTCAATGAAAATGGAACTCATAATTGCATTCTTTAGGATTTGTTAAATTTCATATGAATAATTTTATTCTTGATAATTATCTCATATGAATCTTTGGGGTTAGAAAGAAAAAATAAACTTTTCATCCTTCCAAAAGATATCTTAAAAAAAATTTTCTTCTCATCCTCTCTAAAGCATAGAGGCTAAAAGCCCTTTTCCATGTAATTCATCTATTATGAATGAGTAGCCCAAGAACCTTCATTAAAAGGAACTATAGACTAATTTATTGAATCATATACTTTAAAAATTTAATACAATTGTAGTTTTAGTACTCACTAAACATGCATCATGTCTTCAAAATTTGTTTTAGTGGTGTACAGTGAGGTCTAATTAAATCTTATCCTTGTAATGATGTGTGTCCCTTGATTGTTGAGTGTCACATCCCCATTCCCAAATGATGATGCTGCCTAATGAAGATGATGTCTCTTCATAACAAGTGTTATTATTATCTTAACAAGACCTAAAAGGGTAGTTGTGATTAAGACCTGAAAGGGAATTTTGTAATAACAAATGTGTCTTTTAATGTAACTTTTTGGGGTTTTACCTAAGACATTTATACCTAGGGTTAGAGGTCATGCCAGCATGGAATGGAAAAGCTAGTACTGGCAAGTCATGGGGAGGTGAAGCCGATATAGGCAAGTCAAAGGAGCTGGGTGAAGTAGGACATGAAGTGGACTAGCCATTTCTTCTGGCTAGGTTATAGGCTTAACCATGGTGGTAGTGCTAGATTGCCTCTAAGGGATAGATGCCAAAGGAAGAAGACGCCAAGGAACACTCTCAGAGCATGATCTAGATGCACTATTCCATATTAATAAAGCATTCTTTTCTTTCTCTCTCTACATTTTTCCTATTATTTCCTTTATACATAATGTTGAATATCACATATATTTCACATTTGGTATGTTTTCTTTGTATGCATAATGCCTCATATGTCATATATTTGACATTTTCCATGACATTTGTGGACAGGATGTCATAATTGATATTGGAGCAAACCATGACCTAAGGGCCATTCAGAACCATGGGCCAACTACAATGGATCATAACACATGGAAAGCCATTCATCATAACCAAATGTACCATATATTTGTGATGCAAGTTAGAAGATACTTTTCCATTCACTTCACACACAATGAATTAGGCATCTAGATCCTAGCAAGCAACAAAATTATTTCATGGATATCATTAACCAACATAGATTTGATTACACCTCATTAAGATTCATCAATTACAAGATATGTTGGTAAGATAATGATACATCAGTTCAAGTAACTCTTACCCATCTTAATACTATAATTATTAATTGATTAGGATTATTGTTAAATTTCTTTCAAGAAAGTTAGTAACCATAAACTAAATTAATCTTGTTTTGTTGAAATTTACTATTCAAGTAATCTAGAAGATTCCAAGTTACCATATGTCAAACTAGAGATGTCAATTCAACAAAATAGGCTCGTTTGGTCCTTTTAATTCAGGAAAAATTAATTACATGTTTGAACCCTAAAACTATGTCTTACATGTAGTACTTGTTGAGATGATTCCAACAATACAAATTTTGTCTCAATAAAACTTATGATTTGGGAGATATTGATTTTTAAAATTTCTCATTGTACATGCATTAAAATAATATTAAATTATTACTTTATTATTTAAACCAAAAAATGTCAAAATTTTAGGATTAGAAATCAACCTGGAATCACCATTTATCCATATCGAACCCTTACCCTGTCATTGGTTGAACCACCACGTCAACTATCGAGGCAAAGTGGAATAAAATAATAATAAAAAGTTAAAAAACAAATTTTAATTTTGAATAGGAGGTCATGGGTTCAAACCTAGGTCCTCTCCCTCCTTATTTTTATAAAATATATAAAAT